>JAODAL010038303.1:0-39376 GCA_025379985.1 Phyllomedusa bahiana
CACCCACTTAACTCCGGCCCGGGGTCAGCTGTGGCCCAGGACAGGTATAGTCAATGTCCATTCAACTAAAATGGGGGTTAAAGACTCCTTTTTTCCGCACTTTTAAAGGGGGGGGTCATCGGTTTGGGCTCATGCTGTCCCAGACGGGTATAGTCAATGTCCAGTAAACAAAAAGGGGGTTGAAAACTCCTTTTTCCGAAATTTTTTAAAGTGGGGGTCATGCAGGTTTGGGGCCACTGGGGCCCCAGGACGGGTAAGTAATGTCCGGGGAACAAAAAGGGTTTGAAAGACCTTTTTTTTGGGCACTTTTTAAATTTTGGGGGGTCAGCAGGTTTGGGCTCATGCGCTTTCCGGACAGGATATTCAATGTCCATTTTCAAGAAATAAGTTCAAATCATACTGCCTTCTGGCACTTTAATTTGTGGGTGATGCAGGTTTAAAGGTCAGGCTGGGTACAAGACAGGGATAGTGAAGGCGTGATTTTTTTTTCTGTGACTTTTATAACCTAAGTGGTTGCTAAGATTACACGAACCATTTGACTTTTGGGGTTTTTAATTTCACTTCTCCACCTTTTTGGGTGTAATAAAAGGTGTTTTGCTCTCCCCTAGACTTATGGTCATCGCGCATAATCGATCTCACTACGAAAAACCTTTCGATAGCGCCGACTATGACTACGATCGTCTCGATGCCAACGCAACCCTAACACAAATCCCCTAGTGGGAAGCGCCTAAGGGACCAAATTAAAGTAAAAAAAAGTATAAAAAAATATAGAAAAGTATTAAAAATTCAAATCACCCCCTCATACCTCCATACTCATTAAAGGAAAAAAAAGAAGTTGGGGCATCAAAAGGGGCGAGAGGAAAAACTAACCCATATTTTTATTTCCTCAAAAGGGGTTAAAAATTATACAAGTGATCTTCTTTTTTTTTTTAGTTTCTGTCTCTCACAGTTGAAGTGTACCTTTGTAGGTGGGAAAACTTGCAAAATCGACAGCATGTCAAATACGTATTTTCTCCACTATATATAATTTAGCAGAGTCACATTATTATGGCCCCCACAATACCACACTTCGGGGCAGCATGGGCACAGCCCCATAACAGGGGGGTTACTCAAAAAGTTCTGGTAGGTTGTCACAGGTATCCAGAGCCATGCTGACTGCAGTGCTTTTTACAGCTGCTGAAGGGTGGGTGGGGAAGAGTGAACACAACGGTCAGGGTGGTCCCACAGAAGCCCAATTGGGTTCAAATCGGAAGAATTAGGGGGCCAGAGTAGTACTTGGAATCTGGGGAAAGTTATCCGTCCAAGTCAACATTTTAACTGTGTTTTTTTATTACCTTTTTGTTTGCTGGGAAAATCTATCGCCTAAGGGGAAAATTCAACCTGTAACAACAAAGGGTTTGAAGGGTAGACCATACCTATATTAAATGAAAGTGCCTTCCACATGGATGAGTGGGCCCAGAGAATGACATGAAAACATTCTCCAGATCATAAAGCTGCCACCATCAGCTTGTGTTATTTCAGCAATGGTTACAAGGTGTTTGTTTTCTGGTGTTTCACGCCTGACACACTAACGTCGATCTATTCTATGAAGCAGAAAATAGCAACTCTTTGCCAATTAGTAGAGGTCCAGTTCCAATACTGTTATGAAAATTGAAACCTTTCCCGTTGACACAATTTATCAGAAGTGCAGTGACAATCTATCTGTGTTAGGGCTCTCTATGGAGTCCGGTTTGCTGAACTGTTGTTTTAAACATAGTGTATCATGTTGGTCCACCAACAGCCTTTGTAGCTGACGTTCACCTCTCACTTAAGTAGCATGTAGTGCTTCACAGTTTCCACCATGCTTATTCACAATGGTGCCATCTGTCCACTCATGATACATATTCACTAGAGCAGCACACTCTGATAAATTGCCCTTTTTACCTTCGACAGCAGCAAAGGATATGTGTGCAGAACACCTAACAAAAAAGCCAACTAAGAACACATGACTTCCTATATAAGCTAAGTGCTGTTGACATCGAAAATAGGAAAAGGTCATAATAATGTGAATCAATTGTGTAGATTAATTAGATTCATTTTGGACAATATATAAAACCATTTAAAATGCCTATAAAAACTATGTACAATTATGAAGAAAGAAAGAAAAAAAGAAAGAAAGAATACAAAAATTTTTTAAATACAGTACAATGCAATCCGACACAATCAGATTTTGTCACAGCACACCAGAGCAACAAATGTTACTAAATTCTCTACAGTGATAACTAATGTTGAGCCAAACCGTTTGGAAAAAGATTAGTTCAGCACGAACTTTATGGTTTTTCCGAACCCAAAAAATTTTTTGCCACAAGTTTGGTAAAAAGTTTGGGTTCAGCACAGTCGTTCAGCGCCTTTTTCAGCTGCTTCCGTCAGTTTTGGCGGCCAGCCAATCAGTGCAGAGCACAGAGGGGGAGCGGCAAAAACATTACCACTGAGGGTGTAAGGATCTCATTGGCTGCTAAAATCATATGACCGTCTTATGTGTACGTCACTGTATTTCCTGTTGAACGCTATTTCCATCTTACTCTCTGTAGTGAATGCACTGCTGCCTCTGTCCTCGGCGCTGGTTTGCCGGCAGGCAGAAACACCATTTAATAGCGATTTCACACAGGAAAATCTGCTAGTTAGATTACTCCGAGGGGGGGGAAGCTAGCTTAGGGTGTATCAGACATATCACTAGTTATGGAGTTAGGGAGTTTTGTATAGATATTCCATAGAAAAAATTATATTTATAATGCTATTTGACCATTGCAAAGTATAGGCATTTAAGAACACTGTTGATTTGCTGTCTTTGCAGTACAGTTCTTCAATAAGAGACTGTGAACTCTTGACCTTTTCAATATTTATATTTTTGAACATGGAGCGAACTAGAGGTGGTAAGCGAGCAAGGTGGGGCATAGGACGTGGAGCTAGAGGTATGAGACAAGGCACTCCTTCCAGTGCTCCGTACAACACACAAGCAAGCACATCGTCAGTCGCTTGACTGTCAGGCATGTTATCGCTTGGTCGGTTCTCTGTGCGTTCATTGCTGAAGATCAGCGCCAATCCGTTCTTCAGTGGTTAACACACCCTTCATCCAGCAGTTTTACCTCCTCTTCCTCTTAGTCAAGGGCACAAATGTCATCATCACCATCAGTCCATCCTGAAGGCCAAACATCACCCAATAAACAGACCACTCTAGATAATCCATATTCCGAAGAGCTCTTTGATAACAGAATGCGGTTGGGGTCAGAAGGCATTTCAAAAGATCAAGAGGCCAAAGAGGATGATTTTGTCTGCTCTGATGTCCAATCGCTGATGCCCTCAGTGGAGGAGAAAGAAGTAAGTCCGTCGGCAGAAATATTGAGCGGTCAGCAGTGCCTTACAGTGCCTGTGGCTTCTAGCCCGCAGCTTATAGCCCGTAGAATGTCAGGAAGAGGAAGTCACCTGTGATGATGAGGACATTGTGGATCCAACGTGGTCTTTTGAGCTGCAGCTGGCGAACACATCATCAGTAGAGGAGGATGATGGGGTAGTGTCAGTGTGGGTCTGGCCGTAAAAAGGGAGAAGGCGGTCGCACAAATCAGCTGACATTAATCCGCCAGTCATGGTCAGTGGTGGCAGTGGGAACACCGCTATTAGGTTTTCATTGTCGAAGAGGTCCAGGACCTGTGAAGACTGGGCCTTTTTCCATCAAGCCTCAGATTCACCGACCGATGGCATATGCCGGATTTGCCATCAATTTGTCAGTAGAGGAAAGAATCTAAAGAATTTAACCACCACCAGCATGAATAGGCACATGCATGTCAAGCATGAATTCCTGTGGAAGAACTGCACTGGGTATAAATATATGGGTGCCCATTCATCTATCCCTGTACCAAACCGATCCTTCACTGAATCTACAATAAAAGAAGTCTACAGTAATGCCATAGTATATATTGTACTGAAACTCCCTAACTTCTAAATCGTATACTGTAAGAAAAAAAGGAGTGTCCTAAAACCACTATATTTCAGTTAATACCAAAAACTATTAGTCACTGCACAACTACTAAGCAAAACACATAAGAAAAGAAACTAAACAAAATGGGTGAAGAAAGCTGACCCTGGACATTTCCTTAGGGTTTAGACTCACCCTGGCCTACACATACAAGATAATCACCTTGTTAAGGGCATCCCGTCTGGAACCTTACCCTACAGAACTGGCACTAATACATCCTAGAGTCCTTAACCCAACATGTCCCCCATAATGGAGTAAGGATCTTACCAATGGATAACTGAGAGGTGATATCAAGGGGTAAATGAGGGGTGAAAATAGGACATATAGGATAAAAAGGCAAAAGTGTGTATAATATTACAAAATATTGGTTCAATTGATGGTCGCATGCAGGTAACAGGTAAGTTTCCCGCTCAGTGTCCAAAGGTAGGCAAAGAAGTCAAAAAACAGAACACAGATGTGCTGTAAAATTTCCACTGACAAGTAAATACTTCATAAATTTTAATATCAAAAAAAGTGTCAAGTGTGAATTGACATAAAGCACCTAAGTACCACCATGTAATCCAATAAGAACCAAATAGATCAACATCTGGTTGACATATATTAAACCAAGTGGTAGAAAGATGAGGCGCATCCAAAGGTTGAGCCGTTGTCAGGGACCAGTCAGGGACACATGCACAGACACAGACAAGTGGGCCCGACTCTGATCCCAGCCCCGCCCCCTGCCTTTGGGGCCCCGATCCTTAAAGGTCGGCCCCAAAACCAAAAGACTGTCGCTGCACTGATATACGTGGCACAAGGGGGAAAAAACAGACACAGAACAATAAGGTGTTAGGGGGTCCAAAGCCCAACAGTGGGGGAAACGCGGTACAGAGACGTGAGACAGAAGTTTAAAAACCGGGGGCCCCAAGCAAAGGTAATACCGGGTGGGGGCGCAACAGTCCCAAATCACTAGGGAGGAATGGTCAGAACACACAGGGTCAGGTAACAGAAAGGACAGAAAAAGTCAAGGCAGTTACAGGCAGAAGCCCACTATAGCGGAAATGTGAGTGAAATGAACCTTAATATAGGGAACCAAGGGAGGCGGGATTGAGGTCATAGTGGAAAAAACACAAGGCGGGATAGGAACAAAGGTTGTCAATAAAAAAGGGAAACTCATTAACTCCCAGATGCTGGGGTTTCTGGCCAGGGGGGGCCAGAATCAATCAAGAGGGCGAGGGAAAACAGTTACACTTAGTGAAAACAATACAAAACATAAGTAAGAAACCAGGGCTTCGTCGCAACGGCCCCGGGCCGGCAAACGAACCCCAAAATGAGGGTTTTGTCAGGGAGATATGCAGTACCCCACCCTTTAGGGGGGCCTCCGGACCCCCAACAGACCCCCTTGGTTTATGGATGGGGCCTGACCAATTTTTTCCTTTTTGGCTTGGGAGCACAATTTGTTTTAAAAGGGGCTTGAAAAAGGGGGTACCCTTGGGCTGGGGCGGGGTTTTTTATTGATTTGTTTTGTTGAGCATTTTTAAGAGTCTTATGACTCCTAGCCCAGACTGTGCACAGTCGATAAACGGGGGTTTATTTTGGTTTCACAACCTGTAGTGGCAGAGATATAGAGGGAAACCTCATAGAAAAAAGGGGAAGCTTAACAAGAGAATTCTGTGAAACGGGAGTCAGAGCAAATTCCGGGAACGAAAATTCAGGTTTCCCTTTTATATAAATGCATAGATTCCCCCTTCGGGGAGACAAGTTAGTTTTTCCCCCCCCGCAAAGGTCTATGGTACAATCATTAGCTGGGGTGGGGGGCGAAATTTTCCGCAAAAATTCTATCAAGATGTCAGATTTACCCTTTTGAAATACGTGAGTATTTAAATTACCGACACACCAAGGGGGCAAAAGATTTTAAAGAGAACCCCAGGTCACCCCATTTGTCAGCTCAGTGGGTTTTCCAGTCAAAAAAAGGTTTTGGAGCGGAGCCAGGGCAAGCCAAGAATAATATCCCCGGGATTTCTCCCTGACAAAAACGAAAATTTTTCCGTACGAACTCCAAAAATTTAAATGATCTCAGTAGTCCAAATTGATTCTTCCCCAATTAGGGGGGTTTAATATACCCCGAAACCAAAAAGGGGCATTCAATGGAAGTGTTCCCAAACCCAAAGGCCGGGAAAAAACATATAATAAAATAGCACAGCGCCCGAGTCAATCATAGCTTGACAAAGCGAAATTCTTCAAATTAGCGACCAAGGTTTCAGGCAAAAAAACTTATTCCCAGAGTTAGAAGGTCCCTGTATACTGAGTTACCTTCCGGAAACTCCTCAGGGTTCAGCTTTTCCTTGAGATATTGGGTCGGTCGGACAGTCTCTCAGAAAATGGTGGTTTTCCGCAATACAAGCACAAAGCATTCTCCAGCCGATTCTCCCCCTGGGGGGGCAGCAGAGAAAAACCCCAACTCATGGTTTCCTCGGAGGGGGCGAGAAGATAGAAAGGAGAATTTTTCAGAGAAGAAACGGAGGTTTTACAGAAAATTTTTTGATTTAAAACGGAACAGTCGCCCCCCCTTGTTTTTCCCTGCGTCTCCCCTTTTAGTCTTCTGTAATAGTCACGGTGGGTCATAAGTCTTTTAAGGTTCAGGGGTTGGATGGCTGACCATAGACCCTTTTTAAACCGCATAGATAACCTTGTCTAAAGGGGTTTTTTAAAGGGGTTGGTCAACCACCCGGCCCATGGTACACCATTGGCGAAACTCAGAAAAATGTCTTTCAGCCGAGGGCGCCCCTGGTGAAAGATGCGGGTAAAGTTTCTGCCCATCCCACACGTTTGGGATTGTCATAGACTGGCCTAAACCCTAAAAAAAAACTTTAAATCGAACTCCTTTTGGGGGCTTCAGGGGCTAGCTAAAGCCCAATCCTGAGGGGGGCCCCTGGAGGGAGAACCACAATGCTCCCTTTTCGGCTTCAGGGGAAAAAAATTGAAGGGGAAAAACAGGTGACAGGATTCCCTGAAAGTTCGGAACCTGTCGGGGTTTTCCCCTAAAACGATCCGGCAAAGCATTTTGGGTTTTGTAAGGACGTAGGTTCACAAACACGGGGGGGCAGGTTGGACACAGAAGGGGCGGCAAGACTGGGTGCCGAGGTAGTAGGGATCCGGGACGTTGCAAATTTTGGGTTAAAAACCCCCCGCCATGCCCTGAAACGAGTTGTCAATCTTCCAGGCGGCGGTGACCGAAAAGTCGGACTCATTTAAACGGGGGGGGTTTGATGGGAAGGCTGCTATAATGTCGGGGACCGGTGGGGAACTGCACAGGACCAACAAGTGGGCCCTGACTTGACCCCACCCCCTGTCCCCCCTTTTGGGAACCCGATCCTTTAAATAGGTCGGCCCCAACCAAAGACTGCCCTGCACTGATAAGTGTGACACAGACGGGAAAAAACAGCACAGAACAATAAGGTGGTCAGGCGGTAAAAAGTCGGAAAACAGTAGGGAACGGGGGTACAGGAGTGAGACAGAAGAGTAAAAGGGGGGCCCAAGCCAAAGGTAATACCGGCGGGCGCAAAAGTCCAAATCATGGAGAGAGAATGGTCAGAAGCCAAACAGGTCAGGTAAAAGAAAGGACAGCATAAAGTCAAGGGTAGCTACAGGCAGAAAAACCACTATAGCAGGCAATGAGAAGGGGAAAAAAACCTTAAAAAGGGAACCAAGGGGGGAGGTGAGGTATAGGTGGGGAAAAAAACACAAGGCTGGATAGGAAAAGAAAGGGTTTTCAATCAAAAAAAGGGGAAAATCATTAAATTCCCCGAGTGCGGAGGGTTCCCGGGCCCGGGGTGGGGCCCGGTCTCAAGCAAGGACGAGGAGAACACAGTTCACACTTAGTGAATACAATACAAAACATCAAGTAAGAAACCAGGGCTTCCTCGCGCGGGCTGGCCGGCGAAAAAGAGCCCAAACTGAGGTTCTTCAGGCTGATCAGACACCGTTAGCAAATCATTTAAAATATGGGCGGGTTATCTCTCCAGTATGGCACTAACTGCGTTCTCAATCGCAGTGGTTGCAGCAAAATCACGCCATTAGTAACGTTGCTGTGATGTCTAACTACGAACCCCAGTGGGTGGCCACAAGGGTAGTGCACTGTATAGCAGGAGGTTATACTGAATCCACAATACAAAAGTATTGTAGAAGGAGAGCAGGATTGCCCCTAACACAAGATAAGTTAATTTTCAGTCCTGTCAATCACAGTTTTTGAATTTTAGGATTCAGGAGCTTGAACAACTGACAAACTTTCTCGCCGGGAAAAAGGGAAAATTTAATGTAGGGGGAGTGGGGTATCCTTATCATCATTATTTGTTTTATTAGGTTCATCAAAGAACATATATGGTCTTAATGGTTTTCCGGAATTTGAGATTACCTGGCTTTCAGCTTTTGAAAAAAATAGTCCAGCATCTGTGTAGGCCCAGATAAAGCCTTACACGTATGCAGGGAATGCTACATCTTTGTGCTGCCACAAGTAGTGAACATAATAAAAATAGGTAGAGCAGGGGAAATTTACGTGATCTTTGCTCTCAGAGACGTGAAGGGGTTATTAGGGTAAGCCTGGTTCAGCTCTTGAGGTGAGTCAGTGAATAGTGTGGGCCCGGACTGAAGCGGTGAAAAGGGAACATTTTCTAGGAAACATGGGGACAACCTTGAAAATACCCGCCCTTTGTTTTTAGGAACCAATTTGTGAAAAAGTGCTAACCTGTATTCTGGCAAGTGTTCTACACTTCATTGTTGTGATTAGAGATGGGCGAATTGAATCTAACGAAGTGGAATTCATTTAGAATTTCAGGAAAACTTCGGTTCGGAACGAAGTCGAACTTTGGGGTACTTCGCAAAACCCGAAGTGTGCTTTTGATTGATAAAAGGCTGCGAGCACATGGCGTTACATGGGGAAAAGAACTCTGGGAGGAAAAAGGGCATACCCTACATGACATGTGCAGAGAACAACCCAATCAGAGACCGGCGGGATTCTGTGACGTAACCGCACTATATAAGTCCGGTCGAGACGCTGGTAGCTCATACCGCTCTCACTTTACTGATTAGGGAAGGTGCTGCCACGGCTGATAATGATATCTCTTACTAAAGAACTCATTTTTTTTACAGCGATTTTTGGGGGTGTCACAGCTTGTCTCAGAGACTGTTCTCTTAACGTTCTTTTTCTGATTTTGTGGGGTATTTGGATCTGAAGTCCAGTGTGTGTCTAGTGCAGCTGCATTAACATTTTAATGCTATCTGCTCATAGCACATTGAATATCCAAGGGTGATCTAAGCCTGTTCCTGTTGTATTCATTTAAAGAAACAGCGCTTTTACAATACATTTTTCCTGTAGCATAATTCATAACCGAAGGTTAATTACAAGTTTCTTTTTGTTGTGTAGCTTAAAATACACGCCATTGTAACACGCTGCAAAAGCTGGTAGTTTTTGGCTGCTCAAAATTTTTTTGCGCAATTTACATCCAGGGGTTAATTAAGCGTTGTTCTGCTGCTGTGGTGACTAAAAGAAACCGTCTTTTTCACCGGCAAAAAAGACATTTTTCCTGTAGCATAATTCACAGGCGAAGGTTAATTACAAGTTTTTATCTTGTTGTGTAGTGTAAAATACACGCCATTGTAACACACTACAAAGCTGGTAGTTTTTGTCTGCTCAATTCTTTTGCGCAATTTACATCCAGAGGTTAACTAAGCGTTGTTCTGCTGTTGTGGTGATTAAAAGAAACCGTCTTTTTCACCGGCAAAAAATACATTTTGCCGGTAGCATAATTCACAACAAAAGGTTAATTACAAGTTTTTATCTTGTTGTGTAGTGTAAAATACACGCCATTGTAACACGCTACAAAGCTGATAGTTTTTGGCTGCTCAATTCTTTTGCGCAATTTACATCCAGGGGTTAATTAGGCGTTGTTCTGCTGCTGTGGTGACTAATATAAACCGTCTTTTTCACCAGCAAAAAAGACATTTTCCTGTAGCATAAATCATAACCGAAGGTTATTACAAATTTTTCTCTTGTTGTGTAGCGTTTAAAAAAAAAACGCCATTGTAACACGCTACAACGCTGGTAGTTTTTGGCTGCTCAATTCTTTTAAGCAATTTACATCCAAGGGTTAACTAAGTTTTTTTCTGCAGTTGTATTCAGTAAAAGAAACGTTGTTTTTCACCGCCACAGAAAAAATTCTGTAGCGTAACAACAATGAACAATAGGCGGCAAAGTATAGATGTGGAGAGTGGCATGGGAGGTAATGTTGTGATGGGTCAGCCTCTGCATGCCAAGAAACCGGGGAAGAAAGGGCCCGCAAATGGGCATGAAACAAAAAATATGAAAGATGTAGCCGACCGCACTTGGGGGGGGTAAGCAAGGGTTCATCCCTGTCAGGAGAAGGGGGGCGTCAGCTTTTAGCGTCAGGCAGCCCGGGGCGCCAGCAATGGGTTTTTTGTGGCCGTGAGGGAAGGGGTAGCAGCAGGGTAAGGTTTGGGAAACCAACGGGGCCCCGGGGGTTAAAAAACCCCTTTGCAGGTTCCCCAAAAAAAAGTAGGACACAGGGGGTTAGCGAAAGGGGGAGGGCGGCAAATTAAAACTCAGTGCGGAGGGTTGGGGGGGTAAAACAGGGTACTGGGGGGGTTTTGGGGGAAATTCTTTGCCCTTTAAACACCGGGAGGAAAGGGAAATATTTTGGGGGAAAAAAATGGTTTTTGGGGGGAATTTGGGGGGGGAGGAAAAAGGGGGGAAGGGGGGGGGGGGGTGGGGGGAAAGGGGGAGGGGTTTAAACGTTGGGGGGGGGGGAAAAACGGGGGGGGGGTGGGGGCAAAAAAATGGGCAAAGGGGTCAAACCAAAGGTGGGGTGGGGGGGAAACCCGGGGGGGGCTCAGGGGGGGTTTTTTTTGGGTTGGTTTTCCCCCCCCCCGCAGCACGCCAGTGGCACGCTGCCCTGCCCGCCAATTTAAAAAGGCTCCACCCCCTCTGCCGAAGGGGCTGTTTTTCCCTTTGCCAACATTTTTCCCCGGGCCCAAATTCCCCCTGCCCCCCGCTATTTTAAGGCGCCAGCAACCCTTCAGCGGGGCGATTGCAAAGAGAAAAAACAGTATGCGCCCAAACCCAAACCAAAGGGGGCCTCCTGCCCAAGTTTTTGGGTACTGCAACCCCCCCTTTCCCAAAATTGGTGGACTCTGCCCCATTCAAGAACTAATGGCTTTTTGCCGAGCCAGTTGGAGAGTTCCAAGCCGTAATTTTTTTTCCCCAAAAAGGGCCCAATACCGGCATTTTCATAAATATGTAAACAGAAAGGGGGGCCCAGTCCTTGAGCTTATGGGTTTTTGTTCCAAGGTGCACGGAAAGCGCGGACGTTGGAGCTGAAAAACGGTCGGGGCCAGTACAGGGCCCTTTTAAAGGCCCCATTGGTAAAAGGGTGTTCCCTTTCCCGGGCCCCACCAAAATTTGGACAGGAGACCCCCCTTTCCTTCCACGTTGTAAAACTGGGGCTCCTGGCAAATGTCCTCCTCCTTCCTCCACCCCCACTCAGCCCCAAAAGTATTTGCTCCATCTTACCACTTTGTGTTGGGGAACAGCGTTGTCACGTTTTTCTAAAACCGGGTTTCCCTGGGCGAACGAAGTCACAAAGGGGAGGAACTTCTCCGCGTCATGAAAGCAAGAAATCGATGGTGGCTTTCTCCGTGCCAACTGAAAATTCGGAACCAGGGTTTGACGTACAATGGGAGTAACATGGTTTTTCGCGCTGCATCAGGAAGGATGGCCCATGCGCCCTGCAGGGCGCATGTTTTCCCAAATCGGGTTTTGTAAAAAAGGTTTCCTGAAGTCTTAAAATGATTTTTCAGAAGTTCTAAAAAATGGCCAGGAAATGTGAAAGCACTTAAATCCATTCCTAAAAAGCCAGGAAAACACCCCCTTAATTGCAGCAGCAGAAGGGCCCCTTCCCCCAAAACACACTCTGATTTTGCGATGTTTTCCCCCTTTGGGAAATTTCCCCAGCCTCACATTTTTGGCCGATGTAGAACAGAAAAAAAGGGCCATTAACGATTTTTTGAGGGAATCCAGGCGGAAAAGGGTACTCTCCTTATAATTTTATGTAAGCCGTGGCAGCTCATGCGTGACACCCCCTTTTTGTTGAGGCCATTCGAGGGGGCCCGTTATTTGTCAGCCGCCGGGGACACAGGATGAGTAACGCCCTTCCAATGTTTCATGCCCTGAAAACAGATGCTGAAAAATCTTTCTGGGAGGGACTGGAGACGGGGCGATCACTCGCGGCCACATGAGTCCGGGGGGAAATAAAAATGGGGGAGGGGAAATTTGGAAAGCAAAAGTTTGGTCTGGGGGAAATGAGCGGATTTTCAAACCCAGGTGACAAAGAGGGGGGAGCGGGGCAGCTGGAGGGGGTAGATGGAGAAGGAAGACAAGGCAATGACCCGCAAAAACCGTGGCAGTATACAGTGGAGGGTGGAGGCAGGGAGCCCCTTGGAGTTTTCTTGTGCCCGATGGCCCGCAGCATGCTGATTTGTCCCCGGCCCTTTACACCGGAAAAAGTCAGCAAACCGGCAGGGGATGGGCTTCCGCTCTCCCCCCCTATTGGGGCCCCCGCTAAAGGGCCAAAATTTGGGGGGGTTTTTTTTCCCGCTATTGGGAGGGGGGACGAACGCAAAAACTATAGGGGAAAACCTCCGTAGTCAATTGGCCGCTGCCTATGGCGCCATCGTCTCTCCTCTGGGCAGTCTGACGGGGGGGGTTTTTTAGCGGGTCACGTACTACTGCCATGGGGTTGGTGGACGGGGGGGGGGGTAGGGGCAGTACGCTCCAACAGCACAAACCAAAATGTGGGGTCCTGATGACAGCCCTTTCCTTTACCCCCCCTAGTGAAAGGGGGGGCAGTTGCCAGCACAGCGCCCGGGGCCGGAAAAACAACAGGGCGTGGGGATAATTGGAAAAGCACTCTGCCAACCCCCTTAGAAGATCCCCTTGACTATGGGCAGCCCAAAATGGATGTGGGGGCCCCAAATTGCCGAGTTTGCAGTGGAGAAAACTGTCCCGCCGGCTATTTAGTGTGGGACAAGCGGGTGTTCAGTGCGGGGGGGCCATGTTTCCCCAAAGGGGAAACCCCCTTGTCCAAGGGGAAAAGTGGGGAACCCATGAACCTTTTTTAAAAATGAATCAAAACGGGATCGGCCCCGGATTTTTCCCCAAACCCAAAGGGCCCTTTGGCGTCAGGGCTTCATCAGCCATGAGCCTCAACCAAACTGTGTCACTCTCTGGGCCTGACCTGCTTGGGTGCCGTTCCCCCCTACACTGAGTCATTGTGCCCCCTCTGTGGCCTACTCCTGTTTTAGCCACCCCCAGGAAATTCCCTTGTGCCCCCCTGCCCTTTACCCCCATGCTGCTGCTCCGGGGACCTCCACACTGTTTCCCTTGTGCCCCCTGTGGGGGCCCCTCCTGTTTTTGCCACCTCCAGAAAAGTCCCTTTTTGCCCCCTCTGACCTCATGCTGCTGCTACCCTCACCTTTTAACCCCTGTCATTTGCCACTCTGTGGCCTACTCCGTTTTGCCCCCTCCCCAAAAAGTCATTGTGGGAAATGTCGAACTTTTGCTTTCCCCCTTTCCGTGACCCCCCCCCCCCCCCCCCCACACGTGTCATTGTGCCCCCTCTGTTGGGGCCAAATAATGTTTTTTCCCCCCTTTCCAAAAAAGTCATGTTCCACTGTCCCGACCTCATTTCGCGCCGTGACCTCCACACTGTGTCCTTTTCCACCTTTTGGCCCACTCCTGTTTTTTGTCACCCCCCAGAATGTCATTGTCCCGCCTGACCTCCTGCTTTCTGTTGGGCCCGGGCCTCCCCACGTGTCCCTTGGCCCTCGTGGCTTTTTCCTGTTTTTTTTCCCCCTCCAGAAAGTCATTGTGCCACTGCCTGACCTCAAACTGCAGCAGCCGTGAACTCAACACTGGCATTGTGCCGCTCTGTTGGGGCCCACAAAGTTTTAGCCCCCCTCCAGAATGGGGGCCCCCGTGCCACGCCCGTCCTCAAACTGCTGCTGCCGTGCCCTCCCCCACTGTGGGCAATTTTGCCACCCCTGTGGCCTACTCCTGTTTTAGCCACCTCCAAGGGAAAGTCATTGTGCCATGCCTGACCTTTATTTCTGCTGCGCGTGCCCTCCACACTGGCCCTTGTGGGCCCCTCTGTGGCCTTTTCTAATGTTTTGGCCCCCTCCGAATGTCATTGTGCCACTGCCTACCTCATGCTGTTGCTGCCGTGACCTCCACACTGTGTCATTGTGCCATCTTGGCCTACTCCTGTTTTTTCCCCCCCCGAATGTCATTGTGCCAAATCTGACCTCATGCTTGCTAATCCGTAACCCCCACTCTCTGTCCCTTGTGCCACTCTTTTTGGGGCCCACTACGTTTTGCCCCCCTGAGAATGTCTTTGTGCCACGGTCGGGTCATGCTGCTGCGCCGTGACCTCCACCTGTGTATTGTGCCACTTTTTGGCCTACTTTCTGTTTTGCCCCTCCAGAATGTTTATTGTGCCCCCCGTCTGGGCCTCATGCTGCCCGTGCCCTGACCCCAACCCCTGTGGATTGTGCCCTTTTGTTGGGCCCACTCCTGTTTTAAACCCCTCCAAAAAAAGTCATTGTGCCCCTGCCCGAACCCCATGCGCTGCGCCCTGCCCTTAAAAACTGTGTCATTGTTTCCAAATCTGTGGTCTAACCTGTTTTTTTCCACCTCCAGAAAAAATTTTTTCATTTTTGCCAAATGCCTTTACCTCATGCTGCTGTTGCCTTTTCCTCCACACTGTGTCAAATTTTGCCATCCGTGGCCTTCTCCTGTTTTTTCCACCTCCAGAATGGGAATTTGGGCCCCTCTCTCACCTCATGCTGCTGTTGGCTGCTGCCATGACCTCCACACTGTGTTTTTTGTGCCCCTTTGTGGCCTACTCCTGTTTTATCCCCTCCAGAATTTTCATTTTTGCCCCTGCCTGACCTCGGCTGCTTTCCCGGGCCCTGACCTCCACACTGTTTAATTGTGCCACTCGTGGTTCTACTTTCCTTTTTTTTTCCACCTCCAAATGTCATTGTGCCAGCCCTGACCTCCCTGATTTCTGCTGCTGCCGTGACCCCACCCCCCCTGTTTTCATTGTGCCCCCTTTTGTGGCCTACCCCTGTTTTTGCCCCCTCCGAATTTTCATTGTGCCCCCTCCCGAAACCCCATGGCTAATGCCCCTCACCTCCACTCTCTGTCCATTGTGCCCCCTGTGGGCCCATTTCTGTTTTTGCCACCTGCGAATGTCATTGTGCCACGGCCCGGGCCCCCCCCCATGCTGCTGCTGCCCCCTGACCCCCCACACTTTGTCCCTTGTGCCCCCTTTGTGGGGCCCATACTGTTTTTTCCACCTCCAAATGTCATTGTGCCACTGTCTGGGGCCCCCATGCCCGCTGTGCCGTGAACCCCCCACTGTTTTTATTGTGCCATTTTTTTGGCCTACTCCGTTTTAGCCACCTCCAAAAAAGTCATTGTGCCCCTGGGCTGACCCCATGGGCTGTTGCCGGTTTCCCCTTTACCAAATGTTCCCTTGTGGGGCCCCCTCTGGGTCCCACTCCTGTTTTTTTCCACCTCCAGAAAGTCATTTGTGCCAAATGCCTGAATCATGCCCGCTGTTTGGGCCCTGACCTCCCCACTGTGTCATTGTGCCCCCTCCGTGGCCACTCCTGTTTTTTTTCCCCCTCCAGAATTAATTGTGCCACTCTCTCACCCCCCCATGCTGCTGCTTTTGGGTGCTGCCATGACCCCACACTGTGTTTTTGTGCCACCTGTGGCCCTACTTTCCCGGGTTTTTTCCCCCTCCAGAATGTCATTTCTTCCACTGCCCGACCTCGTGTGCTGCTGCCGGGACCTCCCCACTTTTTAAATTTTGCCACTCCCGGGGGTCTACTCCTGTTTTTGCCACCTCCCGAATTCATTGTGCCAATGCCTGACCTCATGATGCTTTCTTTCTGCCGGACCTCCACCCACCCCGTTCATTTTTGGGGCCCCTCTGTGGCCCCAATCCCCGTTTTTCCACCTTTCCCGGGAAAGTCATTGTCCACTCTGGGGAAAACCCCATGCTGCTAATGCCCCACCTCCCTCTCTGTCAATTTTGCCCTCTTGGCCTATAGTTTTTCCACCCGCAGAATGTCATTGTTGGGCCCCGGCCCGGCCTCATGTGCTGCTGGGCTGTGCCGTAACCTCCACCTGTGTCATTGTGCCCTCTGTGGCCTACTCCTGTTTTTGCCACCTCCAGAATGTCATTGTGCACTCTCTGACCTCATGCTGCTGTGGCTGCCGCCGTCACCTCCATACTTTGTCACCAATGTTGCCACCTGAGCTCTCAGCTAGTTTTTTTCCAGCTTTCGCTGGCATGACTTTATCAGGCTTCATTCCAGCTTGAGTTTTTTGGTCAGTTTTGCCCTCTTAAGTGCCCAGGGAATTTTATAGTGAAGTGATTCTAAGAGCGGCGGCAGTCATGTGCGTGTTATACTAAAACACAACATTGTATGAAGACCAAACCAAGCTCCCTCTGCATATTTAAGCATGGCACAACGTTCTACAGCACCCTGCAGGCTCTGTGCAGCCTGGAAATAGCTGTTTTTTAACAAGATTCGTCCCGAAGCAATTCGGACCGAAACAAATTTTGTCGGAAAATTCGGCGAAGTGACCGAATTGAATTTTTGAGAAATTCGCCCATCTCTAGTTGTGATATTCCTGATAAATTGCAACTTATTTTAAATTCTTAAAAAGACAGTTCCCTCTATTGTTAGGACTTGGACTAACACTGTTGGAGAAGAGGTTGTTCCACTCTGCAAATCTGTAGTCCTGCAGCAATTGTCTCTTATTCAGGACCCTTTCTTACAGTCATTGAAAATAGCAAATCCTTGTCTACAAAGTGATATTATTTAGTTCTTTCGAGGTAGAGAATCTTAGAGAAAAATATGATTGTCTTTTCGGCTTACATGGACTTAAATGAAAACTTGTGGTTTAATATATATACTTTTTATAATAAGTAACATTAATAAAATATACATGGAATATAATAGTAATATATGTAATTTTATACAGTTATACAGAAATACTAAAGGAATGTATATTAACTTTAGACAGGTTAGCACTTCATACCTAGACCCATGGGTAAAGATTTATTATTTGACCCTACATTTTTAAATTTTAACTTGGAACAAAAGAAACATCAAGCTCTATAATGGCTAAAATGAATAATTTAATAACTGTAGTTTTAGGCTGCAACTCACAGCCCATATAATTGCCTTTGGAAGTTATTTAGGTGTTCAAATACAGTATTTGGCCATTTCTTTCTTTTTAATGTCTTTAACCAGTGTTTACCTACTTTTTAATGGGCTTCTTGAGATCCCTAGTGAGCTGTATGGTAACGTCCCGTCGTGTATTTCAGGAGTACATTAGTCTCTATAAAATGCTTTATTTTACTAGACATCTATTTTATTTGTTTTTTTCGCATTGTTTTTCCCTTTTAAAGATAATAGCAATTAAAACCCGCTGTACTCCACAAACTTGTATGGATTGTTAATGAATTGAAGTTAAAATTACTTTCTAGACAATGGATTCTACAATACCGGACATATGCATGAAAAAAAGATATTAAAAAACTCTGAAAATCTAATATGAATACAATTAAACAAAACATCAACAAATTGAAAGATAGAACATATTTCTAAATCAACCAGTTACTGTAAACCTTGAAGGTCATGTTTGTAACATCAGATATTACAACTTGAAGTCCTATTTAGTACCCCATCAGAAATCTAAATGAAAGAAAGGCTCAGATGTATCTTAATTTAAATACATAATGGTATTAAGTTCATTTTATTAAAGAGCTTGAAACATGACACATGGAATATATCTATAAAAATGAAGAGCATATGCAAGTCAAAAACACATTGTAACGACTTGGGGTAGTGGATCCACTGGGCCACCGCAAGTGATGGTATGGACCACACCAGGGAGCGGAGTCTAAGTGAGTCCCGGTATTCACCAGAGCCCGCCGCAAGGCGGGATGGACTTGCCGCTGTGAGATTCCACCAGGTTGCTACCCCTGATGTGGCTTGCTTGCGGAGGTAGCCGAGGTGCAACAAAGTACAGAATCAGCAGGCAAACTTGTAGACAGGGACAGGCCAGTAGGTCAGTGCAGGCAGCGAAGGTTTGTGGTCAATGGATGTGAGCAAACAGGACTGGTACACGGAATTGGCTAACCGGACTTCAAGAAGGCTTCTTCGCATAGGTACAGGCACTAAGGATTCGGTAGAGGGAAGCCGGAGGTGGAGCCATTATATATGGTCAGAGGCCGGCAATCAACCAATTACCGGAACGCTGGCCCTTTAAATCTAAAAGAACCGGCGCGCACACGCACTAAGGAGCGGGGATGCGCGCATCTGGCCGGCAGATGGATGCGAGGAAGCAGGAGTGCGGTGAGGTAAGCAGATGCGCCCAGGAGAGCGAGTGCGCCCACGGCCCGATATGCAGACTGTGGTGCCACTCGCTCCTGGCGCACGGGGACCGACGCGGGCACGAGTGTGCCCGCAGCCCGACCTGCAGGCTGCGCCGCAACTCGAGACACACCTGCCAAGTTATACCGCTAAAAAGACACGAGAGATGTTGGCATGAAATATCAGAAAGAAACCACTGCCTTATGTCATGATGGAGAAGAATATATATGTTTACACTGCTCAGCGTGGTTGCTCTATGTTCCTATACATCAGGTAAATCTTGGACCTTTAGTTGCCGGCAATAAGTCCAAAGGTAAATTTGTATAGAAGGTTATAAAGAAGATCCCGGCTTTTCTTAAAACCAGCAATCTTTATCTGTATCCAATATAATCCACTAAATGCGGAGATATTATGGCAAGCATAACATCAAAATAGCATGGTTCATGCCTCGCTTACACTTTTTTGGTCTGGAACACACCCTTGATCACAGCATCCTCACACCTGTGATGTGTCCTACTAAAAAAACTCGGGGATCATACCCAATAAGATAAAGTAATTTATATTATATTATATATATATATATTTAATATATATATATATTTATATTTATATATATATATAATATATAGGAATATATATATATTTGTATATTATAGTATATATATAGTGTATATAATATATATATCTATATATAATTATATCTAAAAATATATAAATATATATATATATATATATTATACAAAGCCAACATCAAATGCTAAAAAAGTAATAAAGCGACACCAAAATTAGTAAAAGAACATAAGATCGTGTCTGTGGTTCAAGCCTCTGGGTCTGCATGTATCCAATTCCGGGTCCAAAACCCCCACGACAAACCATATATCTCCAAACCCCACCTTCGGGTTTAACCTTTTTTAAAACCCCGAAAAAGCGGAACATACTGGATACCCATTATCGCCCAAAAAGGTTTTTGCAGCCCGAGGTCTGAACAAATTTTTATTTATGCTTAAGGTGCCACGATTAAATTTTAAATTTCCTTGTAGTACAACCAACATAATTTTGATCACATGTAACACAATGAGCATCACAATTAATAAATTTCCTAATATGATAACTTTTGTTAGTATATTTGTTTACAAAAGTCATTTTCTTATTTTTAAAAGGGAAACTTACATCTTGTATCCCACATCTAAAAAACCCTTTTTTGGGAAACCCATATACGTTTTTCATTGTTTTGAGATGAGAAACTGCTTGGTGAAAATAGATTTCCTATTGCTCTATTTTTCTTAACAACACATTTGATATTTCTCTTTATTATAACAGTCAATTTCTGATCCTGCCATAAAATAGGTGCATTTTTGTAAAGAATCTGTAAATTTTTTTTTTCTTAAATCCCTGTTGTAAACACTGGAAATATACTATAGCATCTTTATTTGTTCCCGTATTGTTATGATCATATCGTTCCAAAAAGGTCATTTGGGTTTTATTACTTAAGTTTTTTTCTGCCTTTTTCAAAATCCACTTTGGGTTTCCCCTTCTTTTAATTGTTTGTTAATATTTTTAATTTCATCATTGTAAGGCCCCCTGGGGTTTAACATTTTCCCCTAGCCCCCCTTTTAACTTCCCCTGGGGGATAGCAAAAATTTATTGGGTTTTGGCTAGGGAGCAAACTATTATTCTTAAATTTTATTTTTGAAAACAGGCTTTCTATACAGTGAGGTCCGAAATCTGTTGCCATTTACCTCCAAAAGAAAAATCTAAGAAATTTGGTTTTTTTACCCAAAGATATGAAAAATGATTTTTAAATTTTTAAATTAAAACCCCCCTTTTTCAAAAATAGGAAAAACCCAAGGGTGGATATGGATACCCCCAAAAACAACCCCTTTTAAAAAGAGGAAAGGGCGTCAATGTAGCGCCCAAACCTTAGAATATCATCACAGTATGGATTGGATTTAGAGAAGACAAATGGCCTCTCCCCCCCATTTCCATATAAAAAGGGTGGGCAAAAATTTACAAAAAAAAAGGGGAAAAACCCCCTAAGGGGGCCCCCTTACCGGGGGATAAAAAAACTCCATCAAAAATTTTAAAAAATTAAACTGCAAATAAAAAAAAATACTCATTTGATAAACCAATTTTTAGGTAATAAAAAATACCTTATCATCTTTGGTGAGGTGAAAGGAAATTGCTTTTAAAGCTAAAAGATGTGGTATACTGGAGAATAAACTCTCCACATCACAAGTGCCCAGTTGTTTTTCTGGCCCCACAAAGTTTGAAAAAAACCTTTAGGAACCCTTTCTGCTGTAATTTTAAAATAGGCCCGGCCAGATTTGGCCCATTGGCCCGTAAAATATTTTTAACCAAAAATGCGAAGCGGGCAGTAAGGAGCCCCGTTAAATTTCAACGATGGTCTAAGGGTTTTTGGGAGAAAAAAATCCTTTGTGCAATTTTTTGTTACAATAGGGGGTTAACCCCGAAAAGATTTTATTTTTACTCTTTTTTTGTAAGTAAAATTCAGAGGATGCTATCTTGCAATAAGGCCTTAAGTTTTTGGGTGAACACCATGTGGGATCTCTATCTAATTTTTTAGGAAGTATGGGTGTTATCTAACAATTCCATAATTTTCTTCTTATATAACCCAACTTTGTTAGATTTTTTTATTACCCAGTTTTTGTTCTTTTTTTTTAAAACATTTTTTGGGGGAAATTGGTTTTTGGTTTGATTATAAATATATATATTTTTTTTATATATATATTTTTTTTATATATATATATTTTTTTTTTTTTTTTTTGCTGTTACCCTTTTTTTTTTTCAATTTTCCCTAAGGGGCTTTTTCCATATTAATTTGAAATTCATCTACGACAGTAAAAATAGATGGTTTTAAAAGGGGAGTAAAATTTTGATTAGGTGTATTTTAAAAAATCTTACAGGGGATATCTATGTTCTCTCTATTTGTCAATAAATTTCCCGACTTTAATGTATAATGTTTTGTTCTTTTAAAAAAGAAAAAACAAAAAAAAACCAAAAAAAAAAGTGCCAACACAAACATAAAATAAATATTCTTTATTGATACGTATTAGAAAACATATGTTAAAAAATCATTATAAAAAAATGAGCACTCAATAAAACTGAAGTTAAGCTCACAAAAAACCCTAAACAAAATTGTAAATTACCCAAAAAGAAAATAAAAAAATATAAACAAAAAGCTTTTAGGACAGATAAAAATATTGGATAAATGCCACATACTTCACCTAAAGCAATCTGCAATTGGGTGGTCTGCTCCTTGTCCTCTATCAGATAGCTTTAGGTGAAGTTATCTTGTCCTGTTTATATTTATCATTTCTATTGTAATTTACTTATATTGTTTATGGCTTTCTGAGCTTACCTTCAGGGGGTTTATTTGGGGGGTCAAAGTTTCTATAATTGTTTTTTTAAAATTTTATATTTTTTTAAGAATTTTAAACAATAAAATTTTTTTTTTTATTTTTGTGTTGGTACTTTTTGTTCAGTTTCTATAGTATTTATTGTGTTTTCAAAACACTTTAAAGCCTGATGTATTGCCCTTCATAAATATATTGACCAACAAGGTTTCAGACTGATTTAGATATTTCCCTGTATGACTTTCATCCTGAATTTGGTCTCTGATTTTAAAAAAAATGTCTTTTTGCAGTGAGTGCCCTAGCGAATCTATTCACATCCATGATTGTTTAAAACAAATCAAAGTCTGTCTGTGGAGCAAATTTTAATCCTTTACTCAACACCTCCTGTCACGGGTTCCCCCGCACCCGGGGGTCAGCTGGGGGCGCCCCCGGTTGCCCCGTGCTCCCCGGCCCCGGGGACGAGTACCCCCGGGTCCGAGGTCGGGCCGGGGGGTGCCCCCCCCCCCGGTGCGCCCCCCTTACCTGCCGCCCCTTTGTCCTCACGCTCCTCCCGGTCCGTGCGTGGCCGGCCCCCCCTAGCGCCGCGGTTTACTTCTTGAAAATTAAAGGGCCCCAGGCGTAGAATTGGTTGTTGGACCGCGACCCATAAAAGGGTTTTTTCCGCCCGGCATTTCCTTTCCCGGGATCTATAGTGCCTTCAGCCTCTAGAAAAAAGGTTTCCGTATCTTTCCTGTCTACCGTGTACCGAACCATTACGCCCCCCTTTTTCTTGCCACAAACCCTTTCGCCCCTGTCCTGACTCCTGCTTCCCCGACTACGCCTACGTACCCTTTTTGGTACCACGCATTTGCTTGGGGCCCCCCCAACAAGTCACCCAGTGGGCGACCTGGTAGTTCTCCGCCAGAAAGTCCCCCCCCTTTTGGGCGGGCTTTTGGGAAAAACCGGGCTCAAATTAGATTCCGCTCCCTGGGTACGGCTTACACCACCGCTTGCGGGGGCCCAGGGGATCCATACCTGCACCCGCAAAGTTAGACCCGGGGCCCCAGGGAATCCCCCAAGGTCCCTTCCCCAATTGCGGTTTCCCAATCCTTGCCTCAGATGAGAAATTTCCCCCCCAACAAGCCCGCAGTTGATCAGCTTCCACATGGTGCGAAAGCTCCTCACCCCAGCAGCCGCCTTCTCCGCCATTGGTTTCCCACGCCTCCTTTTTCGCGGGCTTCGGGGGGCCCCAAGCTGGACCCCCCCAAACCTTCTAATTCAGGGACCCCCAAGCTTTGCAGGGGTTTAAACACCCATGCTCCAGCACTTGGTTGATGGCGACATTTCCTCCCCGGAGAGGCAAAGGGGCATTCGGGGGCCGCCTCCCTTTGGGGAAGCTCCGGGCGGAAACCCCCCCCTTGGGACGGGAATGCCCCCCGTGACCCAGATTTAAAACAGGCCTCCTCCAAGAATTGTAGCGTCTTCGAGGAACCTGCACGGCATCGTCAGCTGAACAGCACCCCTGAGCCTTCGCCAGGGAGACCCCTCCGTAGGAGACTATGCTATACAATTTCGTACTTTGGGCCTCGAGTTACCGGGAATAAAACGCACCCCTCTGCGCCACTTTTAAGAAGGGCCTGTCCACAGGGTAAAGAGCATAGCCGCAGAGAATTGTCCTCTCTGAGCGAACTCATCCCTTTGGGCCACCCGCATTGATGTTCTTTAACCGAGAACAGGAAGAGCTTCGCCGGAACTGAACTGTCTCCCCTCGCCGATGTTTTACCCCCTGATTCCAAAAGCTCCCGCTGCCAATATCGCAGTCTCACAGTGGGGAAACCCATGCAGGTGGCCCCGGCTCACCTATGGGACCAAAGCGATCCGGCCGTTCGGGAATTTTGTTTGTATTTCCCTGCCTGACATCTCCTCCGAGGTTGCCCGTTTCGTCCCCAGCGGGGAAACGTGCACCTAGGGCCCCCGTGGGAGAGGCGTCCTAGTGCCAATTCTTCCTTCCAGGACATGCCGGGTATAATCCGACGGATGCTGGTCTTTTTGGCCCTGCCTCCTGGATTCTGGTCGCCGGGAATTTTTATCCACCCTCCCTGGTACCCCCGTTATCGCCTCCCGCGGGTTCCGCTGGAAAGACCTTGGTGATCTCTTCCCCAGGGGGGGAACTCCTAGCGACCCGTCCAGACATCACCGGGCCCGGTCTCCCACAGGGGGGGGTCTGCACAAGGAGAAGATTGCCTTCCCGGCTCCCAAAGGGGTCTTCGTGGGATCCTTTTGGGGCTCCCCTGGCTGCAAACCATCCCCTCCTCGACTGGAAGCCCGCGAGGTCTTGGGGGGGGGGCCCCAAATTTTGCCGGAGAAAATGCGGGTCGAATCTCGCAGCCACTCCCAACCCTCCCAGCCTCCCAGCAGAATTTTGGGATTTGGGGATGTTTTTTTCTGAAAAAGAGGCAGAGCGCTCCCCGCCCCAGGGCCCCTTTTAACTGTCCAATTCCCCCTTTCTTCCGGGACCATCCTCCTCGTGGCGGTCTACCCGCTATCCCTACCTAAAACCCCGGGGCCTGTGGGCCCCTACTCAAGGAAATTTGGAAAGGGTTTACCGCAAGTTCCCCCCCCCGGGGGAACCCGGTTTCTTCTTCTTTAAAAAAAGGAGGGTTTTCTCTATCCAGCACGACTCCAGGGTTTTAAAAAAGGTCACCGGAAGAACCATACCCGTTACCTCAACCCTTGAACTCTTCGACCGGCCGGGGGCCAAGATTTTTTTAAAAATTAAAACCTCGGGGAGCTTACAACCCCGTTAGAATCCGTGAAGGCGATAATGGAAGACGGCCTTAATACCTGACGGACACTTCGAATACCTGGTGATGCCTTTCGGTTTGTGCAAACGTCCCAGTTTTTTCCGGGAATTTGTTAAAACGATATTTTTTCAGAGACCTCCTCATTCCCCGCGTCATCGTCTCCCTAGACGAATTCTGATTTTTTTCTCCGCCCCCAGACCCATCGGGTGCTGTGGCCAGGTACGACCCCCTCCGCGGGAAAAATTGTACGCCAAGTTGGAGAAATGCTTTTTCATGGGACTAGCCTTCGTTCTTAGTCATCATTGGGAAAAAACCCTAATGGCCCCGAGAATTAGCGGCCGTTCTACAGTGGCCCGACCTGTCACTTGGGGCCATACAGGTTTTCTTAGGTTTTCGAAATACACCGCCAGTTCTTTTCCCCACTTTCCACACCTGGGGCACCAATTGTGGCCTACCAAAAAGAGCCAACCCCGAGACTCGGGCCCACAGGGGGCCCAAAAAGGGCATTTTCGGAGTTTTAAAGGGGGCCTTTGCCTCTGCACCCCGCCCTCCCCCCGGACCCAAAAAACTTTCCCCCCCTTTGGAGGTGGATCCTCGTCTGTGGGAGCAGGGGTGGTTCTTTCAAAAGGGGGCCCAAAGGGGGCAAATCGCACTTGCGGTTTTTTTTTCCAAAAAATTTTCCCAGCGAAAGAAAAACCCCCAAAAAGGGATCGGGAATTGCTAGCCATAAAACGGCCCCGGGGGAGGAAGGCCCACCTCCGGAAGGGGCTTGCACCCCATTTCATTTTACAGATACAAGAATCTTCTGTATCTCAGTATCAGCGCCTGAATCCACGCCAAGCAGGGGTCCGTTTTTCCCCCCCCTTTGACTTGGACCACTTCCGCCCGCAGAAAAAAAGTCAAGGTGTGCCTCTCTCCCCGCCTTTATACCTGGGGGAAAACCCCGGTCCTCGTAATTTTTTTTCCCCCCGAACCTTTGGGGTTCATGTTGCTCCGGGGACCCCCAAAAAGACCCTCGGGGAAAACTTACTGCGTCCCCTTCGGAGGAAAGGGTTTAAAGGGGGGAAAAGCCCCTTGGTGGCCGGGATTTGGGGCGAAAGACATTTCAGCTAAATTTCCTCGCTTTTTTTGGTGGCGACTTGCTAAGGAACACAAAAGGAATTTGTGAAAAGGGTGATTATCTTGCCCCGGGATAAGACCCCCCGTCATGGCCCCCTGGCCCCTTTTGCACCCCTTTCCCAGCCGGAGTTCCCTGGGGCCAAGTGTCTATGGACTTCATCACCGCCTTCCCCCGCTTCTGGCAATCTGCATTTGGGTGGGCGCAGACCGTTTTTTTAAAAAATGGGCATTTCATCCCGTTACCAAAGGGCTGCCATCCGCTCCCTGGCTCGCTACACTCTACTTTTGAACACATTTCCGTCTACACGGGCCCCCCATGTACATCGTCCGGGCGTGGGGGCCAATTTGTCCCCCAAGTTTTTGGCTGCCCTCTCTCCCCGGTTCAAAATAAAGTTTGGGCTTTTTTCGGCTTACCCCCCGAAAACCAATGGAAAGGGGGGGAGGATTTCCCCAAACCTGGCACATACCTTGCCACTTCGCTCGCCCGTCAAGACATTGGTTTTCCGGGCTATGCCCCGGGGCCCAAATTTCGTATAACTCTCTGGCTCTGAACCCGGGGGCTACTCCCTTTTTTTCTTTTATGGGGGCATCCCCCCCCCCCCCCTCCCCCTGCCTTTGCCTCCGAGGGTTCCCGCCAGACCTCTGGGCCGGGACATGACCCCATATTGGGGAACAAAACCCAAACCCTGCAGCAAGCTCTGCCCGCAGAAAAAAGCAGGGGACAAGAAGAGGAAACCACCCCAATTTTTTGCTTTGGGGGAGAAGGTGGGCTGCTGCCAAATTTTCGTCCGGCCCCAAAATCCCCTAGTTATAAGTGGGTCCACGGTTCCGGGGCCATTTAGTGTTAAAGCGGATCAAACCTGTGGCCATAAGCCCGGCTCCCTCCCACCATGCAATTTCCCCCCAAAAAGGTTTTTATGTTCGCTGGCTGAAGCCTTCGTGCTCAATCGTTTCTCGAAGAAGTTGTCCCCCCCCCCCCCTGAAGCGGAGGCCTCCAACGTGTTCACAGTAAAAAAAATTTGGCATAAATCTATCAGAGGAAACGAATTTCTCACGATTTTGGGGGGATTTGGGCCGGGGGAGAGATCGTGGGAGCCGGAGGGCAACACCTGGGTCGTGACTGCTAAAGAAGTTTTTTTTTCCCGAAAAGGGGGGGGGCCAAAGGGGGGGGGTATGTCACGGGTGGCCCCACCGGGGTGGGCTGCGGGCGCACCCCCCTTTCTGCCCCATAACCCCGGCCCCGGGACAAGTAGCGCCGCGTCCCCCGGGCGGGGCCTTTGGGCGTGCTCGCCCCCCCCCCGAGTGCGACCACTTCCCCTGCCCGCGCTCCTGTTCCCCCACGGGTCTCTGCCCGCTGCCGGGGTGGGCCCCGCCCCCCAGCGCCGCGCGGTACTTTTTCTGAAATTTTTAAAGGCCACGCTAGTAATTGGGTTTTTCTGACGCTGACCCTATATAAGGGTTTTCCCCCGGCACTTCCTTCATCAATTTTACACCCCTAAAAAGCGTTTTTTTTTCCTTTTTTCTTTTCCTGTCTAACCGTACCAACCAACGCACCCTTTCTTGACCCGAACCTTCGCCGCCTGTCCCCGACCTCCTCCTGTCCCCGACTACGCCTAAGACACGATTGGTACCAAAAGCCTGCCCTTGGCTGCCGCCGCAAGCAAGTCAGCCAGTGGGGACCTGGATTTCCCCCCGCAGCAAGTCCATCCCCCTTGCGGGGGGCTCTGGTAAAAAACCGGGGTCACTTTGATTCCGCTCCCCGGGGACGGCACACCACCGCTTGCGGGGTCCAAGGGAAACCACTACGCTCCCAACACCCCCCCTTAGGGGTTTTTTCAAATTTTAATAGTTGCTAGGGCATTTACACTATCTTCAGTAGCACTATTCTCCTTTGTTATCTGCTTTAATTGCTTCTTCTCCCATTGCAATCTTTTCTGGTAAAGTCCATATCGTTTCTTGTCCTCCATTTACCTTCTTCATTTGTGGTTCTGCGTTCTCCCCCCCCATTTCCCCTTGGGCGGCCTGAGTCAATGTATTAATGTAATTTGATCCTCGGCTGTCAAACTGAAATAGATTATAAATAGTGATGGGCGAATTTCTCCAAAATTCGGTTTGCGAGATTTGTCAAATTTAACGCAAAAAATAATTACAACCCTAATTTATTTGCGGCGAATTGCGTAAAAAAAACAGCTATTTTTTGGCTGCGGAGAGCCTGTAGGGTGTTGTAGTACATTGTTCCATGTTCAAATATGCATTGGAAGTGTGGTTTGATCTTGATACAATGCTGTGTTTTATTATGACATGCAGATGACAGCTGCCGCTATTAGAATCGCTTCACACTTCACTTCTCTGGGCAGTTACAAGGGCAAAACTGACCAAATAACTGAAGTGGGAACAGAGCCTGACAAGATCCTGCTATAGCATCAAAAAACGCAATAGTAGGTTCCTGGAGCAGGCACAGGTCGCAGCACAGTAAGGGGACATCACAGCAGGGGTCATTCCGCGAGGCCAGAGCTTCTGGTGTCATCTAGCGGCTGTGTGTTGACCGCCAAGCCAACGGTTCTCGAATGGTTGAGTAGGTCATCCACTTTCTCCCAGATGACAGCTGACAGCCCCGGCAAAGAGTCGACGCATCCATAAGACACAACCTTTAGTTGGCATTGCCCGGGAGCAGGTCAGGGGCCCACAGCTGTCCTCAACCCGCCTCTGTCCCGTTCGGCTCCCACAAATAGAGAACTACTATGTGCTGTTTGCTCTGGTGGGGAAGACATCCACTGCTTCTTGCAGAAGTGGACAAGTAGTGATGTGGAGAGTGGCATGAGGGTTATGTTGCGAGTGGTCAGGCTTTGTACAGCGAGACCGTTGAGGAGGACAACGGTGACAGGCAAACACTAATCGATGTAGCCGATCGCACTTGGAAGCTGGGTGAAGCAAGAAAGGCTGGAACAAGGGAGTGTGGCCTGGAGTCAGCAGGGTGGCAGCAGTGCGAAGTCGGGAGCCAAACGGCCACGATTTAGACCACCCACTTTGCAGGTCCCAGAAAGTAGCAGCGCAGGGGCTCACCGAGGCAGCGGCGGTAACAGCCAGTCAGTGTGGAGCATTGGTTGTAAAATCACCTACTTGGCGGTGGAGGCGAACATGGCTATATGTAGAATCTGTGGGCAGGAAGTTAAGCGTGGCCAGGGACCTAATGTTGGCACCACAGCCCTGTATTAACATATGCAGCGTCACCATACAGTGACCTGGGACAAACGTATCTCAGATGTGGTGGTCCATCCTGCCACAGTAGAAGCACCCAGTGGCACGCCTCCCATTTCAGGCAGGCAAGGCTCCACCACCTTTGCCGAAGGGAGTTGTCTGTCTTTCACAGCATCTACCAGTCCAGATGCTCCTGCTCCTCGCCACCGAGACAATTGCCAAGAGACAGCAGTATGCGTCTAGCCATTCCAAGGTGCAGAAGCTGACCATGCTCCTGTCCAACTTGGTGGTACTGCAGTACCTCCCTTTTAAAGTGATGGACTCTGCACCGTTCAGAGAACTGGCCAGGAAACTTTGCAAGCACTTTAGACATTCCTACACCACCAAGCACACCCTTCTGGAGCTGAACCCAGACACAACATGGCAGTATACAGTGGAAATGGAGGTAGCGAGTCGCTCAGAGTCACTTGTGCAGATGGCCGGCTGCATATTACTTTGTCTGGGTAGTTACAGCCGAATAGTCACCATCCGGCAGAGGGATGACCTCTGGCTCTCCACCATCTTGGACCTTCGCTACCAGTCCAAAAAGGGGGCATTTTTTCACCTAACAAGGCGAAGGACAAACTCAAGTACTATAGAGACATCCTATTTAGTCAGTTGGCCGCTGCCTGTCTGCGCCATCGTCCATCCTCTAGCAGGTCTGACCGGGGGGTTCCTCAGCGGTCATGTTCCACTGCCACAGCTTCTGTGGGGGAATGGGGGCTAGGAGCAGTACCAGATCCATCAGCAGCAACCTGAGTCTGGAGTTGGTGATGAACAGCTTTCTTCACCCCCCTAGTTATTTAGGTATCCACCAGCAGCAGCACCTGGAGCAGACCCTGAACCCTGGATTCTTCTGGCTACCTTCCTCAGCTACTATTCTGATGCTGCCACCCACCTGATGCCACACATCTGCTGCCAGCTGCTCCTTATACCACCCACCATCTTAACCAGGGACTGGTATTGAGACCCACCTCCCCACTTCTCACTTGAACATTATGTAGCCTTCTGATGTTGCTGCCACCTCACCACTCAGGTCTCCTCATGCTGCTGCTGTCACCTCCAGGCTATATCACCATGTCACTCTCTGGCTTGATGCTGCTGTTGCCGACACCTCCTCATTATGTCACCTAGCTGCCGCCACCTCAAAGTTATGACATTGTGCCACTCTCCGGCTCGATGCTAATAATAATAATAATAATAATTTTTATTTATATAGCGCCAACATATTCCGCAGCACTTTACAAATTAGAGGGTGTACATACAGACATTACACATTAAAAGAACTTACAAATGAGACACGAGGTATGAGGACCCTGCTCGCGAGAGCTTACAATCTATTATGGTGTATGGGTGAGACAAAGGGTTAAGAAGTGCTCAGTTTACTATGGTCCAGCCATGTTACATAAATAAGAGGTGGTTTACATAGAAATTGGGTGACCCAGCCACCCTGACAGTACATCTATATACAGATAAGTGCCTGTGAGTGCCCTAGTGTAGGGAGTGACAGGTGTGATAGCAGTTAGGGATCTTGGTAGGCCAGGCTGAGAAGATGTTTTCTCAGGGCCCTCTTAAAACTGTGAGGGTTGTGAATGTGCTTGATCGCCCGCGGTAGCATATTCCATAGGACCGGTGCTGCACGTGTGAAATCTTGGAGACGGGCATGGGAGGTTCGGATGATTGAGGAATGTAGTCTGATATCATCAGCAGAGCGGAGAGCACGGGTAGGGTGGTAGACAGAGATGAGGGAGGAGATGTAGGGAGGAGCAACACTGTGGAGAGCTTTATGGGTGAGAGTGGTGAGTTTATGTTGTATTCTGTACTGGATGGGCAACCAGTGCAGTGACTGACACAGGGTAGAGGCATCAGTATAGCGGCTGGAGAGAAAGACAAGCCTGGCTGCTGCATTCAGAACAGATTGCAGAGGGGAGAGTTTGCAGAGAGGGAGACCGATAAGCAAGGAGTTGCAGTAGTCAAGACGAGAGTGAATAAGAGCAACAATGAGGGTTTGAGCTGTTTCCACAGTGAGAAAAGTACGGATTTTGGAGATGTTCTTGAGGTGCAGATGACAGGAGCGGGCAAGGGATTGGATATAAGGGGTGAAGGACAGATTAGAATCTAGTATTACCCCAAGACAGCGGGCCTGCTGCCTAGGAGTTATGGTGGTGCCACAATGCTACTGCTATTGCTGCCGCCACCTCCACACTGTGTAATTGTGCCAATCTGTGACCTAATCATGCTGTTGCCACCTCCACAATCTACCATTTACCACACTGTGGCCTATTCATGTTGTTGCCAACTGACCACTCTCTCAGTCAACCATCCTGTGGTTTCCTAATGCTGTTTCCACCCTCCACCACTCTATGACGTTGCCACTATGTTTGGTTTTCCCCTTCTTTTTTCTGTCAGAAGGAATGAAAAGGACAAACACAACCGATTTTGTCTTCGGAGAAGCCATAAGGCTAGTAAGACATGATCCTTTGTTTGCATCAGGATTGTCTGATGATTAGGTAGCCAAAAGCAGGAATGGATACAAAACACAGAACACATGCAAATACTCCATTTACTTATTATTTTTGGCATAAACTCCTGTTTCTTTTTGGTTTTAGCAATGATGGATTATTGACCAATTGAAAGCGGACACTGAAGGATCAAAGGAAGGGCAAAATGATTAGTGACATCAATGCAAAATTACTGATGACACCCTCTCCACTCTTTTTTGGGAGGGCTCTACATGTATCAGTGTTTAACAAAATTACCACAAAAAGTGAAAAAATTAACTGTTTGCCACAGATAGCAATATCACAAGAGACTGAACTAGCTGGATTTGAAATGTATGTAAGACTGAAATACACAAACACTGGATTTGACACAGAATTTTCCACAAAAAGTGGATAAATTAACTCTAGGCCACAGATTAAAATACCCCCATCGTCTTAAATTGATGGATTTCAGGCGTGTATGGGGCAGATATACACACCCTGTATTTGACTCAAATTAACCCACAAGCAAGAGGAGAAAATAACCCTTGGTATAAAATACCCTAAAGAATGAACCAGATGGATTTCAGGCTAGTGGGATGTAAAAATACACACACACTGCATTTGATTCAAATTCCCCCACAAAACAAGAGCAGAAATTAACCCTTGGTATAAAATACCCTATAAAAAGGAACCAGATGGATTTCAGGTGTGTGTGGGGCAGAAATACACACACCCTGTATTTGACTCAAATTCCCCCTCAAAACAATAGGGGAAATTAACTCTTGGTATGAAATACCCTACATAATGAATGTGATGGATTTCAGGCCTGTACGGGGCAGAAATGCACACACCCTGTATTGGACTCAAATTACCCCACAAACAAGAGGAGAAATTAACCCTTGGTATAAAATACCCTAAAGAATGAACCATATGGATTTCAGGCTAGTGGGTTGTAGAAATACACACACACTGCATTTGATTCAAGTTCCCCCACAAAACAAGAGCAGAAATTAACCCTTGGTATAAAATGAACCAGATGGATTTCAGGTGTGTGTGGGGCAGAAATACACACACCCTGTATTTGACTCAAATTCCCCCACAAAACAATAGGAGAAATTAACCCTTGGTATAAAATACCCTACAGAATGAATGAGATAGAATTCAGGAATGTATGGGGAGAAATACACACCCTGTGTTTGACTCAAATTACCCCATAAACAGGAGGAGAACTTAACCCTTGTTATTAAATAAAATACCCTACAGAATGAATTAGATGAAATTCAGGCGTGTACGGGGCAGAAATACACACACCCTGTATTTGACTCAAATTCTCCCACAAAACAAGAAGAGAAATTAACCCTTGGTAAAAAATAAAATACCCTACGGAATGAATGAGATGGAATTCAGGCATGTATGGAGCAGAAATACACACCCTGTATTTGACTCAAATTCCCCCACAAACAACAGGAGAAATTAGCCCTTTGTATAAAATACCCTAAAGAATTAACCAAATGGATGTCAGGCATGTGTGTGGCAGAAATACACACACTGTTACAGGTGTCCATGCGACCCCCGCGTCGGGTCGCAGGCACACCCGCAACGCTGTACCGTCTCCTGCTGCGGCTGGTGCCGCAGCCCGGCGCTCGGGCTGCGGACACCCCGGCGGCTCTGTGTCCCACTAACCTCGCCACACTCCTGTTTCCGACCCGGCACTACAGGAAAATTTAAAGGGACAGCATGCAGGTGATAGGTCTCAACAGGTGCTGACCCTATTGCTGCCCTTTCCTTAGCGCATTGCCGAATCGATAGTGCCCTGTGCCTAGAGAGGAAGCGTTCCAGAGTGTCTTGTTCTGATTACCATGTACCATAACTTCTGCCTCCGTCCCTTGACCACGAACCATAGCCGCCTGTCCTGACTTTCTGCCTCTTCCCGACTACGAACCACTGCCGCCTGCACTGACCTTCTTCCTATCCCCAACTACGAGCCTGCTTCACGATTCTGTACCGCGCAACACCTCGGCTGCCACCGCAAGCAAGTCACGTCAGGGCTAGCGACCTGGTAGTAATCCGCCGCAGCAAGTCCATCCCGCTTTGCGGCGGGCTCTGGTGAAAACCGGACCTACTTAGACTCCGCTCCCTGGCGTGGCTTACACCATCGCTTGTGGTGGTTCAGAGGATCCACTACCACATCCGTTACAGTTCGATTCGGCCATGGATCCCGCCAAGGTGCCTCTTCCAAGCTTCTCTGATATCACCACCATCGTGGCCCAGCAATCCAAGCAGATCGCTCAGCAAGCACAACAGCTTTATCAGCTATTGTCTATGATGCAGCAGCTTCTCGCCACCCATCAGCAGCAGACAGCTGCCGTGGCAGCTCCCGTGGCAGCAGCTCCAGTAATATCCGCCGGCCCCAAGCTCCGGTTGTCTATGCCGACGAAATTTGATGGGATCCTAAGGCCTGCAGGGGCTTCATCTCCTAATGCTCACTCCACGTGGAACTCAGGGCCAGACAGTTCCCGTCAGAAAGGTCTAAGGTGGCCTTCGTAGTCGGTCTGCTTTCTGGGAAAGCCCTAGCCTGGGCGACCCCGCTTTGGGACCGAGACGACCCCGTCACGCCTGACCTGGGTACTTGTCTTCTGGAGTTCCGAAGTGTGTTCGAGGAATCCGCCCGCGCATCCTCAGCGGAGACCGCATTACTGAACCTCCAGCAAGGGAACTTTACGCCGTGCAATTCCGCACTCTAGCTTCCGAGTTGCCGTGGAACGATGCAGCATTATGCGCCACGTTCAAGAAGGGCCTCTCCAGCCAGATTAAGGATGCCCTTTCCACCCGGGATCCTCCGTCCTCATTGAGTGAGCTGATCCATCTGGCGACCTGGATTGATATCCGTTTCTCGGAGAGACGGGAGGAGCTCCGTCAAGAGTGCGTTCCAACCCAAACACGTCGTCTACTTCGTCTTGCGCCGGTGTTTCTTCGGCCTCCACTGCCTTCTTCCCAGCCAACCATGGAAGAGGCCATGCAAGTGGAAAGAGTCCACCTGACTCCGCAGGCACTTACTCGACGACGTGCGGGGAACCTCCGCCACGACTACGGCAGCCCCGAACACCTCCACGGGAGGTGTCCACTCCGTCCGCAACGTCCGGCAAACGCACGCACCTAGGCTTCATGGGAGAGACGTCCCTAGGTGTGAGCACTACCTCTCCCCGTCTCACCTTGCCGGTTCAGATCACGACCCATTCCGGAACTACGATCCAAGTGGCCACATTCCTGGACTCCGGATCGGCCGGGAATTTTTATTGTCTACCCTGGTGACAAGTTGCCCCCCGGGGTCCGCTTGACCACCCCGGGTATTGTCGTCAGCGGCGAACTACTGAGTATCTTTTCCTCTTCCGGAGGAAACCGGTGTCTCTGCAAGTGGGAGTTCCCATAAAAGAGGATCACGTTCTTCGTGTCCTGTTCTTCCTCGTATTTTTCTGGGGGTTTCCGTGGCTGCCGTCACCCCCCAATGCTTGACGGGAAGAAGGGCAAGTTCGGGTTTGGGGTCACGACTGCGTCTCGTGTTAGGGCACCTCGCCCGGGCGCCCCATCCTCCAGGCTATCTCCCAAAGCTCTTTGGGTCTGCCGCCATTACCGGGATTTTAGGAGTTTTCTGGAGAAGCAAGGGGAGACCTCCGCCTCACCGTCCCTATGATTGTCCATTGATTATGCCCGGGACTGTCCCCCCTGGGTTGGGGGTCTACCCGCTATTGGTACCGAGCCCCAGGCTTGCAACCTACATCCAAAAAAATTTCTAAAGGCTTCATTGCAAGCCCCCTCTCCTGCGGCGCTGGGTTTTTTCTTGTGGAGAAGAAAGACGAGTCATGCGCCCGTGCATGATTCCGCGGATGAAAAAAATCACCATTAAAAACCGGTACCCGTTTTTTAATTACCAAACTTTTTGCCTTCGGGGGCTAGAATCTTTTCCAAGTTGGATTTGGGGTTTGATACAACTCATTCGGATCAGAGAGGGGGGAGTGGAAGACGGCTTTAAACATGGGTGGACACTTCGGCCTGTGAAACCCCCCCCCGGGGTTTTTCCAGGAGTTTTTAATGTTATTTTCAGGATCTCCTATATTCGCGTAGTTTTTTTCCCTGGACGACATTCTGATTTTTTCACCCGATCCAGAGTCCCCCAGTCCACGTACGTCAGGTACTGGGGTCTGCGCAACAATATCTCTAGCCAAGCTTAAAAAAAGAAATTTCCCACCAGCCAGCCCCCCGTTCCTCAGTCATTATCTCCGAAAAGGGGCTACAGTGGCCCTGCCAAGCTCTCCGCCGTCCTACGTGGCCCCGACCTGTCGGTTTTTGGGCCACCCAACGTTTTTGGGGTTTTGCGAACTTTTACAGGCGTTCATCCCTCTTTTTAAAATTGGTCCCCCCAATTGGGGTTTTAACCAGGAAACATGCCAACCCCCGACTTTGGCCACCTCCCGCCGAAGGGGCCTTCCCCAAAATTAAAGCCCCCTTCGTTTGCGCCGGTTTTTTTCCCGTCCGGTATGAGTGCCCTTTCTTCTTAGAAGTCGACCCCTCTTCCGGGCGTGGAGCGTTTCACCCAAAGGGGCCCCTAAGGGAAAGATTGGACCTGCAGTTTTTCTCTAAAACTTTTCCCCGTGAGGGAATTACCCCATCGGTGTCGGGAGTTACTGGCCTTTAAGCTTGCCTTGGGGAAATGGTGCACCCCCTGGGGGGGTGTCAGCATCCCGTCAAAAAATGGACTTCTCTTCCGATAAACCCCACAATCTAATGGGCAAGGGAGAGAGTGAATAAGTCTTGGGTCCCTATCTCCCCCATTCGTTCTGAAAGACAAGATGATTGGTTTGGGTTTTTGCCATGGGCGGAGTTTTCTTAGAATTCTTGGACTTATTCCGCTGGGGCGTTCCCCTTCTTCCTCGTCTTCGATCGGCACCCCCCCCCACCCCTTTCCCCTGCCCCCTGCCCCGTCCGATGTCCCTGCGGGGATAGTTGGTCCGCGAATATCGCGTTTGGAAGGAGAGTGCCAATCCTGCTCCAGGCTTCCCCCCCTATGAAAGGTCAAGCGGAAAAGAAAAAGGACCCCCTCCTTTCCCTTTTTCGGGGGATAAGGTATGGCTGTTTTCCAGGTATGTTGCTTTAAATTCCCCCTACAAGTGGGTCCCCCGGTTTTTAGGTCCGTTTGAAATTCTAAAAGGGGATCAATCGGTGGCCCCAAGCTCCGGTCCCTTGACCATGCGATCCCAAACTCCTTCCCTTTTTCTCCTACTGAAACGGGCATCCCCTTTCCAGTTCTCTCGGCCTGTGGGCCCCCCGTTCCGTAGTGACTCCACCAAAGTTTTTGCGTCAAAGAAATTTTTTGGGCCTGAAGACAGTTGGGGTAATTTAGGGGTTGGGCCGGAGGAAAGGGCGGGGCTGGAGGAGAACATCCTGGACGGGGTCTCTTGTCTAGGTTTAGTGGGCCAGAAAGAGGGGGGGCCAAAGGGGGGGGGACTGTTACGGGTGTCCCCGGAACCCCGTGTCGGGTGCAGGCACAGCAATGCCTCAGCGGGCTGCGGACACCCGGTGGCTTGTGCCCCCTTACCTCGCCACGCTCCTGTTTCGTCCCCGGGACTCAGGAAAATTTAAAGGGACAGCCGCAGATGATTGGTCTACCCGGTGCTGACCTTTTAAAGTCGCCCCCCTTCTTAGGGAATTTTCCGAATCGATAGTGCCCGGCCTAGGGGAAGCGTTTAGAGTGTCTTGTTTGATACCCTGTACCGTCTTCTGCCTCCGCCCTTGACCTGAAACATAGCCGTGTTGACTTCTGCCGTCCCGATACGAAAACCCCTGGCCCCCTGCCGACCTTCTGCCTGTCCCCGATACGAGCCTGTTTACGATTCTGTACCCCGCAAAATCGGGGTGCCCCCGCAAGCAAGTCACGTCGGGTTGCGAATGGAGTAATGCCCCAGAAATCTATCCCGCTTTGCGGCGGGCTTGGTGAAAAACCGGACTACTTAGATCCCCCGCCGGGGCTTACACCCTCGCTTGTGGTGGTTCAGGGATCCCCCTCCAATCCGTTTCACACACCCTGTATTTGACTCAAATTCCCTCCAAAAAAACAATAGGAGAAATTAACCCCCGGTTAAAAAAACCCTAAAGAATGAACTAATGGATTTCGGCATGTTCAGGGCAAAAATAAACATACCTGTATTTGAATTAAATTCCCCCACAAAACAAGAGGAGAAATTAACCTTTGGTATAAAATAAAATACCCTACAGAATGAATGAGATGGAATTAAGGCATGTATGTGGCAGAAATACACACCCTGTATTTGACTCAAATTACACCACAAATAAGAGGAGAAAATAACCCTCGGTATAAAAAAAATACCCTACAGAAAGAATGAGATGGAATTCAGGGGTGTATGGGGCAGAAATATACAGACCCTGTATTTGACTCAAATCCCCCCACACACAATAGGAGAAATTAACCCTTTGTATAAAATACCTAAAAGAATAAAACCAGTGGATTTCGGGCATGTGGGGGGGCAAAAATACCCCCCCCTGTATTTGACTAAAAATTACCCCAAAAAAAAAGAGGAGAAATTTAAACTCTTGGTAAAAAATAAAATCCCTACAGAATAAAATTAAAAGAAATTTAGGCGTGTATGGGGGCGAAATAAAACACCCCTGTATTTGCTAAAATACTCCACGACAAGGAAGAAATTAACCCTTGGTATAAAATAAAACCCCCCTACAGAAAAAATTGATGGAATTAAGGTGTATGGGGAAAAATGCACACCCCCTGATTTGACCAAATACCCCACAGAACAAGGCAAAAATTTTAACCCTTGCTATAAAATAAAATACACTCAAAATGAATGAGATAAAATTTTCGGGGTTATGGGGCAGAAATAAAAAAACCCCTGTATTTGACTAAATTCCCCCCCAAAAAAAGGGGAGAAATTTAAACCCCTTGGTATAAAATAAAATACCCTATGGATGAATGAGATGGAAATCGGGGCTGTATGGGCAAAATCACCCCCGTATTTGATAAAATTTCCCCACAAACAATAGGAAAAATTTAAAACCCTTTTCAAAATACCCTAAAAAAGAACCAAATGGGTTTAGGTGTGTGGGGGGCAGAAATAACAACCCCTTATTTGCTCCAACCCCCCAAAACTAGAAGAGAAAAAACCCCTTGGTAAAAATCCCCAAAAGATGAAACAAAAATGGATTTAGGCATGTGTGATTGGCTTCATGTTGCACATATCATTGAGGGGGTTCCTTTCTTCCTCCCCCTAGTTCTCTTCTCCATGTTTTGCCCAAAGCTCACAGCCATTTTGAAAAAAAAAAGGGTTTTTCCCGAAATTCTAAACGATTTCCACTTTGTTTGAATCGATTCGCACATCTCTAATTATAATGTTTAGCTAATGATATGTTAATACATTATAAGTGTAAAAAAATTAAAACAAATTAAAAAAAAATACACTATCAAAAACTTTTCGCGTTTCCGCCCGAAACAGCGTTCCCCGAAGTATTCATAGAACAGGAAATAAAACAATTTAAAAGAAACAAAGGTTCGATTGGGCAGAGATGTGTCAATCAGGGTGCAAAAAAAAAGTTCTTTTCCCCAAAAGGGATAATAAAATCTTGTTGGGTGGGTAGTGTCAATAAGCGTTGTTATATGTCTTTCCCGAAAGGTAGTAGAACCGCTGTTTGGGAGGGGGAACAGTTTTTTTAAATTTTTCTGACACAAAAAAATTTCCCCCAAAAATATTGTCAGATAAACTATTAGAAGTAGCTTGATGGGGTTTCCCCAAGTACAAAAAGAATACTATTTTTCTTTAGGAAGCCATATCAAAAAAG
>JAODAL010038304.1:0-39375 GCA_025379985.1 Phyllomedusa bahiana
CAAAAAAATCAAAAAAACACGTAACTGTGTTTGTTTTCATAGAAACACGGATTTTGGCAAAAAAACAACCTGTGGCTACAAGATTGCTGGATTGTAATTTAACTGCAAGGTGGATATAAAACAGTCACAGGTGTAAGGGGAAAAAATTAAAAATGAACACCTATTGGTTACTATAATAAAATGGAGTTTTGCAGCTAAAAAAGAGACCGCAGTTACTAGAAAGATTTTATAAATATAAGTTCGGCTGCCCAATACCAGGAAAAATATCAATAGCAAATGTTAAAAATAAAATTTCCACTACAATGTCTACACTATGTTTTGGTGAACTTTACCAGTTTTCTTTATAGAAGACTTTCTGTTTTCGCCCCGCGTGGGCCCCCCCCCCCCCGCTCCCACCGTCTGAATTTACACGGTAGATGCGCAAAAAATTCTCTAGCTAATACAAAAAAATGTTCAAATCTGAAATCTAATAAATTGAAAGGATAACAGCAATATAGGGTTTCCCTTGGCAAAAATAGACTAATTTCGCTGAGCTTTTGGCCACACAGAGCGCAGGTTTTTCCTATGAGATTTGGGAGACATGGGGCTAAAAACAGGAAACGCATTCTATGTAAAACGAGGTATGTGATTTTTCCAGCCAATCGCAACCATACACTTTCCCATATGAGCGCACACCTTCACCCTGCTCTTTTCTTTAATCTGTTTTGCTGGCCCCCAAAAAATTACGGAAGCGCCGAAAAAGGGCGACTTAATAGGTGATGCCAGATTTTAACCTTAATTATCGCATGATCTGGAAAAATTTCGATCCCATAAAAACCTTGCCGATTTCAACTTTGTCGATAAAATCCTCAAAACTATTGGAAAGGGAGTTGGTCAGCTTTGCACCTTGGGGAGGGTTGGACGCTATGTTGTCTTTTTTGCAATCGCCCTCGCAAACGACCTGTGGCGCCATAGAAAGCGAGGAGCAGGAGCATTTGGAATGGGGGATGATGTCAAAGAGAAAAAGCTCCCTTCGCAGAGGTGGGGGAGCCCTTTACTGGCTGCAATGGCATGCTTTCCACGGGCCTGCTGCTGCTGTTTTCCCCACGTTTCTCCCCGGCCACCGGATGGTGACGCTGATGGTTTAAATTTCAGGGCCCTGGTGCCAACTTATCCCTGGCATGCTTCCTTTCTGCTTACAGATTCTACATATACCCCTTTCCTCCTCCGGTGTCTTAGCAAAGAACTGCCCGCCCGCCAGTATCGGATTTTACCGCCAACGTCCCATGAGTGACACTCCCCGCCGCCCCTCGCTGACCCCCTGTGCCCCTTTTTGGCCCTGCAAACGGTTTTTTTCCCCCCGGGGCCCCTTTGGTCCGACCTTACACTCTGCTATCCTGCTGACCAGGGCCACCGCCCACTTGGGCTGCGCCGCTCCCTGCCGCAAGCAAACCCCTCTTCCCCTGCGATGATAAGCCCTTCCTCCCCCGGCCCCCCAAGTGCGGTCGGCTACATCTCATCTATTTGTGTTTCTCGTCACTGTGTCCTATCACCGTTTTTGGTTCAGAGGCTGACCCCTAAAAACATGACCCCCCATGCCCCCTTTAAACACTATACTTTGCCGCCACGCAAGAAGCAGGGGATATTGGGCCCCATTTCTTTTGCGCCCAAATAGCTCTGCGCCCTCCTCAAATTGTTTATCCCCCCAATTAGTGGCGCTGAGCCCAGACCACATAGTAGATCTTTGGCTGGGGGAACCGGATGGGACAGAGGCGGTTGAGGACGGGTGAGGGCTGCTGACCCGCCCCCGGGCCATGCCACCCTAAGGGTTGTGTCTGACTTTCCCCCACCGACTCTTGGCTGGGGTTGTCAGATGTCATCTGGGAGGAAGTGGATGACCTAGTCAACAATCAGAACCTTTGGGTTGTAGTCACACACGGCCGCTAGATGACAGGGGGCATTTTGTGGCCTCACCGAGTGACCCCTGCTGGCGACTCCCTTGCTGTGCTGCGACGGGGCCTGGAATGTTTGTGCCTCTCCACTCGCAGGTGAAGAGCCTGCCACCCTCTCTGTCTGACATACTGTTTGTTCTAAAATGTACGACACTGTTTGATGTATATTATAATATTTATATTTAATTTTTTGATAATAAATACACCCTGTATTTGACTCCAAAGAACCCAGTAACAAGCTTGGGTAACCCTTGGATATAAATTGTGCTCCACAAAGGGCCCAGGAAAAATTGACTTGTATGTGCCGTTTAAAAACTCTGTGTATTTTACTGAATGTAAAGGCTTAATTAACCTTCGGATATGAATTATTTTCAGGAATTTCTTCGTGGCGGTGAAAAAGAAAGTTTTTTACTGAGTGCAACTGCCAGAAAATACTTAGTTAACCCTTGGATGTAAATTGCGCCAAAGAATTGAGCCACAAAAAACTATAGCTTGTAGCGTTTACAATGCGGTGTTTTTTACGCCACACAACAAGAGATAAAATTGTAATTAACCTTTGCTTGTGATTAGGCACAGGAAAAATGTATATATTTTGGCGGTGAAAAAGATGTTTCTTGGAGTCACACGCTGAAAAACAACGCTTAATTAACCCCGGGAAATGTAAATTGCCCCCAAAGAATTGAGCAGCCAAAAATGAAGTGGTATTTGTATTGTAAAAACGTGTTTCTTTAAATGATAACAACAGGCCCTGGCTTAGATCCCCCTTGGATAAATTTAATGTGCTGTGAGCAGATAGGATTTAAATGTATATGCAGCTGCAGTGGACGCACACTGGATTTCAGATCCAATACCCCAAAAAAATCAGAAATAGAACGTTAAGAGAAGCAGTCTCTGAGACAAGCTGAGACACCCCACAAAAATCGCTGATAAAAATCAGTTCTTCAGTAACAATTTAGCCGCGGCAGCACCTTCCCTGATCAGTACAGTGAGAGCGGTTATGAGCCCCAACGTCGCGACCGGACTTATATAGTGGGGGTGACGTCACAGAATCCCGCCGGTCTCTGATTGGCTTCATCTCTGCACATGTCATGCAGGCTATGCCCTTTTCCTCCCAGAGTCTTTGCCCCATGTAACGCCATGTGCTCGCCAGCCATTTTATCAATGAAAAGCACACTTCGTTCACCCGAAGTACCCCAAACTTCGACTTCGTTCCGAACCGAAGTTTTCCTGAAATTCTAAACGAAGTCCACTTCGTTAGAATCAATTCGCCCATCTCTAACTGTAGCATGTCAAAGTAAAGCACACATTTCTGTGTGGAAGCCTGGAGCTAGTGCCATGGTTTGGGCAACATGAAACAGCTGACAGGTTCCCTATAAATATTTTGTAGGACTTCTTGCTTTGTGGGATATTTGATGGTTATTTTGATGGGTGACTATTATTAGTAATTCTAACAATTAACATGCCTGATCACGGAGGCTGTGTAACTTTGCCTTGCTTTCATTTGCCTGACTAACTCGACAGTTTTCCTTGAGAAATTAGAGCAACCATGGCTGTTAGTGGTTCCAAATTACATTATCTAAATACACTATAAATTTCTTTCTAAAACCATCAATCTCAAACTTTTACACCGATTTAGACCTCTATGTCAAGAGGCTTTCTTACACGACACTATACTACAAACATCCCTATCAGAAGCAAGCCTGTTTTGCTGAAAAAACTCTTACATGCATAATTTTTTGGCTTGAGACTGTCACTGTTCTAAAAAATTGAGATTTTCTATTAACCCAAACAGACCTTTTCAGAAAAATACCTCTCTGGGATTTCACTTGTCAGCAATAGAATCACTGTATAGTGTTTCATATTTACAAGCCTTCATTGCAGGTAAGTTTTAGTGACATCGTAAATTAATTGGCAAGACATATTTCTCAAGCACTTGCTTACTCTGCAAACGTTATTGTATTATAGATTCTTGCTTCTCGCCAAGGTGGCATTTGATAGATTAATGGCTCACATTAAAATCTTACATTTTGTCTTGATTCATTTTTGTTTATGTCTAAGAATTTTGTTTTTCTCAGTAAAGACCATAAAATGTCTGCATGTACCATGAACCTGCCAATCAGGAAATCTTGCAGTGAGTAAATATTCAGTGACTAAATGCTTGGTGTGTCTCGAAGGCATTCTGTCATGAATAAAAAGTGTATATAAATGTTTATAGAACTTTAAATCTATAGCATTATAAAGCCAAGTAAAGTTTGTATAATTCTACCCAGCGTCAGGAAGTCACAAGCATGAAGCATATAGAGTGCCAATGTGGTGCTATGAAGTGAGTAATCAGAAAAGAAGCTCGGACTTTAAATGGAACTCAAAACACATCTTTATTCAAGGAAAAATGAGGAGCCAAAGAGCCAGAGTGCACAAATTTAGCTCCCGCCTTCTATGCAAAGGTCTACAGATGTGATGTACTTCTAATCAAAATGTGATAAAGCATTTTTTAGCTGGGGTTGCAAATAGCCATTTTTGAAAGATTTCAGCCAAAAAATTACCAATCCATTAGCTTAAACTGGGGTCCATCAGAATACATCAGGCTTATTTTTGGTGGTAAAAACAGCACTGAATACTATCACATGTTTGACCTGAGAAGTACACATAAACTAAACTCAAGCATGAACAGAAACTAATACTGTTCACAGTTTCTATAGGCTTTGTGTAGTATAGCACTTTACACCCAAAGCCACATATTGCTTGCACAAATAAAACATGCAATGTTGTAGAAAAGAATTTGTCCCTTTGCCCTCTGTGATGGATTTTTCCGACTCACCAATTTCTGATCTTTCAGCAAAATGTAAGATTTGTAATTGTTGCATTTATTTAAACTTGTTTTAAAGGGGTTTTCTCATTACAAAAATTAGCTTTCAACACTCAGGGAACAATAAATGAAGACTTTTTCTAAATGCATTGGTGTCACGATCTGCCAGGCATCATGCCAGTTTTTTAAACATAACATGCCCTTTAACCCTGGCAGTTGCAGTTCTGTAGCTCTTCCAGTGTTTTATGTGCCTTCGAGTAAGGCAACAGTTAAGTACTTGGACAGCAGCTGTGATTGCTGAAGTCATCACCTTCCCTTGGGGAACTATTTATCCCAGCTACTTGTTGCACTCGTTGCCTAATTTGTAATGTGCATCCTGGACTTCTTGCACTGTTTCTCTGGCCCTTTTGTGTTCCTGACCTGGTACTTGTCCGCTGGACATCCATTCTTGTATCCTGTCTGCTGGACATTCATTCCTGTATTCCTACTCCGTGGTCCCCATATGCAGTTCCTCTGGTGCCCCCCTGAGCCAAGTCCTCAGTTTCTCTGGTGTCCCTCAAAGTACCTTGGATCCAGCCCATTGTACGTTTTTTCTTTTGCCTTTGTAATGCGCCAAAGATTTGGGGGCGTTCTGAGGGCGTGTGGCATCAAATTCATAGAAGTAGACACATTTCTTAATCTTTGACACCAAATCTAGGCACAAAACAGTTAGAGCAGCCAGACCAAGTTAAAGGCATTGTCTCGCTACAATGATTGGGTTTTAATTAAAAGATCTTTAAAAAACAAGCATCTTTGCAATATATGCTCATCAAAAATGTCCTACTGATTTTTAGTTATCCCTGGGAGTAGGAGTGCATCAGCTCCTCAAATCACTATAGCCACCGACCTGTTGATTTTTCACTCACTGGCTGTCAGTGCTGGTGATGTCAGCAGCTTCTAAATGAAGGTCAGAGCACAGAGCCCCTCCTGCACAGTATGAGGCCACTTGTGAAGCTTCTGCTGTGGAGGGAGAGGGAGGGCTCTACTCCTGGCTTCTGTGTAGCTGTGCTGCCTGGATTAACTCTGTGTGTGCCTGCTCCCTCCTGCTCTCTACACAGATTGAGGGGAGCAGGGGTAAGGCTGATCTGTGGTCAGTACGATGTGACAGCAGTGAAGTGTGTTACTATAATCATGATGTGCCTGTGGAGCTTTTACTATACTAATAGAACAGATCAGGGGGGCATGTGAACGGTTCATACCCCTCCCTGCTCTGCTGTATTTTTGACACATCGTGATTATAGTAACACGCTTCACAGCTGCCCTGTGTCTGTTCTGATGGGAGGACAGCACAGAACAGTGTTTGTGTTTGTTGTTGCTTGAGATGTCCATGGAGACAAGGGGTATAGGAACACTTACATACCCCCACACCCTCGCTCTGCTGTTTTAGCATACAAAGCTCCACAGACTTCTCTGCACCATGCAGCTGATTCAGCAGTAAACAGCAGATCTAGGTAGGCACACACAGGGTTAACCCTGGCAGCAAACCCCCTCGCCTTCCCCCTGCTGTATAGAAGTTACAACAGTCGGAGGAGGACAGCTGTCTGTGTGCTTTCTGCTACTCTGGATTTCCATGATCTAGGACGGGCACAATAAGGTTTATTACTTCTTTCATCCACTGTAGTTAGTGGATGAGGTACTACTTTCAGCAGGAGGCATAGGGCAGTAAACTCTCATGTAGTTTGAATAGAACACGATCCCAATGCTAAGTCTGAATGACTGAGAGTTAGAATCGGGTTCGTTGACCGGGGTTATGAAGTAGGTGGAGGGAGGGGAGGAGAAGAGGCTGACATGAAGCACACCCCTGAATTCACAAATCCTATGGTGCCAGAAACACTGAAGTAGGCTGAAAACCTATAGTGAGACAACCCCTTTAAAGGTGGTGCTTGAGCCAGACTTGTCATATTGGCACTACACTGCACCTGTATGTATGACCTACAGAAGAACAGGTTCATACATGCTGGCATATTCTAAACTGCCTTAAAGCTATTTAAAACTGACCTGTCAGCACCAGGGTTCATACATGTTGCCCTAAGTGTCTGAGGAGTTCAGTCTTCAAGCCACAGATCTTAAGATGGTGGGGACAAGAGGTTCTTTTGGAGAGTTGCTTTTGCAAATCTGGGTTGTTCTTTCTCTTTTATTGTCCCCTTTCACCTGCTTTTCTGGAGAGGTGGTCAATCTCAATATTTACAGCCACTTGATGGGTCAGGGAGGATGATCTTTGGTCTGGGATTCCCAGTACGCAATGTCAATTTGGCCTTTTTACTAGATAAGTCTTGATGCTATCATTGAATCAATTTCTCTAGTCTTCCAAGTTCTCTGGCCTTGGTTCAGTTAGGAGCAGAGAAGGATAGGTGGGTGTTGGGCATTCTGATGCAGTGGTACATTGGAGTTGGTTTGGAAGATCATAGTTTTGATACTGGTCATCTTCAACCTTTGTAAAGATCCTGGAATTGGTGCAGCAATTCTCCCAGTTGACACACAAAATCTTCAGCATGCAGCATTATACAAAACACATGTACAATATACATATAGTGTGTCGCAGAGGTCACTGGAGCCCACCAGTGGAGTTCATCATTTTATTCCAGCAGTGGAGCTGACACTTAGGTCCCAACCTACATGACTGTACATGACTCTTGAACTCTGCCTCTCTTTTTCTGATTTTTACCCATAAAAACCAGGCTTGCCATACCCAGGGTTCCACCATTCCCAGGGGCTTACGGTTTCCTCTGTAGCCCATTCTGTATATAACTTAATTATTACTACTTCGATATAATTCTAGGAATATTTCCGAAAGCTTCAAAGGCTTGAAATGCTTATGTTAAGGGTTTGTCTTGCCCATTACATCTTTTTTTAAAAACCACTCCAATTCCTCCAAAATCCCATACTGATGCTGGACTATACCTGGTCACATAACCACTGTAACCAATGACAGGCGTCAGCAATTAACCACTACAGCAGGTGATTGGTTCCAACTGTAAAATCTCTTTTTCGAAAAAGACCAGGATTTTTCAACATTCTGAGCCGTTTTATAAAAAAAAGTGACACCTTGAAAGAACTACTCTTCACAAAGTTTCTGAAAAAGCCAATTGTGCTTCCTCTAAATACACTATTGTACTTGACAATGTTTTGACTGCAACTGTCTGCAGCAATATTATCAATGCTTAGAGGTTTTCCAGCAAGTCGGGGATGGAAGACTAAAACCCCTGATCACTTCCAATTACTATATTTTATTAGCTGTTGAGAAGCAATTGCATGATCCTGGGAAGAACAAAATTACATAGACTTTAATAATGATCGAGAACATTTTTTTCTGAGCATTGGAGGTATTCCAGGAGAAATTGTCATTACGGGAAAATAATCCGTTCTAAGCTGTTATTTTTATCTACTTGTACATAATCAAGTAATTAAATACCTCTTTAATTCTATGTTCATGTAAATTAACCTTCTGTTGTTGGGACTTTAATGTTACTTTAGCTTTTGTGTATTAAACACATTCAGTTGAAACCAGAAATTTACATACACTGTATAAAAATACACATATGCATGTTTTTCTCACTATCTGATATGAAATCAGAGTAAACCTTACCCATTTTAGATCAATTAGGAAGCAAAATTATTTATATTTGCCAAATGCCAAAATGAGAGAGAGAATTTTTTTTAAGGCATTTTCATTACTTTCTGCAAAATCAAGTTTACATACATTTCATTAGTATTTGGTAGCATTGCCCTTAAACTGTATGACTTGTGTCAAACATTTTGGATATCCTTCCAAAAGCTTCTCACAATAGCTGGTAGGAATGTTGGCCCATTCCTAATTACAGAACTGGTGTAACTTAGCCATGTTTGTAGGTTGTCTTGCTCGCACCAGCCTTTTCAGCTTTGCCCATACATTTACAATAGGATTGAGATCAGGGCTTTGTGATGGCCACTCCAAAACATTGACCTAGTTATCCTTAAGTTACTTTGTAACCAGGTTGGCAGTATGCTTCAGGTCATTGTCCATTTGGAAGAATCATTTCCGCCCAAGATTTAACTACCTGGCTGATTTCTTAAGATGTTGCTACAGTATTGCCACATAATCTTCTTTTTTCATGATGCCATTTATTTTGTGAATTGCACCAGTCACTCCTGCAGCAAAACAATCCAACAACATGATGCTGCCACCTCCGTGTTTCATAGTTGGGATGGTGTTCTTAGGCTTCCAAGCTTCTCCCTTTTTCCTCTAAATGTAACGATCATCATTATGGCCAAACAGTTCAATTTTAGTTTCATCAGACCACAGGACATGTCTCCAAAAATGTAGATCTTTGTTCCTGTTTGCATTTTCAAGCCTGAATCTGGCTTTTATGTTTCTTTTCTAGTTCTGGCTTCTTCCTGGTAGAGTGGCCTTTCAGCCCATGTTGATACAGTACTCATTTCACTGTGGATAATGACACAATCTTACTAGCTTCCACCAGCATCCTCACAAGGTCTTTTGCTTTTGTTTTTGGGTTGATATGCACATCTTGGACCAAAGCACGGTCATCTCTGAGACACAGAATCAATCTCCTTCCTGAGCAGTATGATGGCTGGACTTTCCCATCTTGTTTGTACAGATGAACGAGGCACCTTCAGGTATCAGGAAATTGCACCAAAGGATGTTCCAGACTTATGCAAGTCCACATTTCTCTTCCTGATATCTTGGATAGTAGACTTTCCCATGATTTTACACACAGAAGCAGTGTGTTTATGGTGGACTTAAAAAAGCACATCCACAGGTGTCTCTAACTCAGATGTTGCCAATAAACCTATCATATGGTCTGTCCCAAATTGTTTAAAGACATAGTTATCCTAGTGTATGTAAACTTTTGACTTTGCAGAAAGTAATAAAAATGCCTTAAAAACTTATCTCTCTGTCATTATTCTGGCATTTGGCAAATATAAATACCTTTGATAATCCTAATTGACCTAAAATGGTAAGGTTTATTCTGATTTCATGTCACACAGTGAGAAAAACATGCAGATGTGTCTTTTTATATAGTGTATATAAACTTCTGGTTTCAACTATAGTGGCTGATTATCAACATTGAGTGACCGCCATAAATGAAGCAGCCACCATTTTTGATTGTATACTGCTGAATCCATCTTTATGATGTAAAAGAAAATATTTCAGTCCAGAATTGGCGATTTTTTTTTATTAACATAACTTTTAATTAGACATTAGTAAAATAATAGGAGCGACAATATTCTAAGTAGAGATGAGTGAATTTCTCAAATTCTGCTAGTTTTAAATCCAGCAACTAAAAAGTTCAACGTGGTATACTTCAATGGAGGCACTGAAATGCGGCCTTGATTAAAACTTCATATTTTAATTAGAACAAATTAAAAACTTACAAAAACCTTTGCAATGTACATGAAGGTATGACAGCACAAACCACTGCAAATTAGAGTATGCACATGCTCCAACCTGACATAGCAAGACCGAAGCGTTTCGGTAAGTATACCTTAACCTTGGTCTGATGAGAGAGGCTCACATCCTGGTTATATGGAATTCCGGAAGTTACGTATACTACTACAAACTAATTAACCCTATATTTTCCAGAATCATATTAACACATACATACTTATCTCTTTAAAAACGAACGCATATATCAGGCTAAAACTATTATAGATACATGAACACTATGTTAATATGGCCAAAACTTAATAATGATACAATATATCATGTTTAACATTCAGACCCTGTGGTTGTCTTGTAGCATGTCGGAAGATCCATCTGACTTCATTACTCAGCAATTTATTTCTCAAATTATCTCCTCTTTCTGAAAGAAAAACTCTTTCTATGCCCATACAATGAAAAGATGCAGTATTTCCAGCAAGTTTCTCAATAAAGTGTTTTGAAACTGCCGACATGTTCTGTTGCCAAGTTTCCTTTCGTGCGTCTGATAAATGGCGTCTCATTCTGATTTTAAGTTCCATTGTCGTGCATCCCACATATTGAACTAAACGTGCTGCATGAAATTAAATAAACAATGATTTTTGTATTGCAGTTGATATACTGTTGTACTTTGTAACTCCTTTTCGTAACATATGATAAAAAACTTCCATGTATTAGCACGTTACGCAGATTGAATGCCCACAACAAAATGAACCTTTATATGTGAGCCAAGTTTTATTCTCCAAATTCGATCGATTCGACGAATGTTTCCAAAAAATTAGTTTATTTTGAATTTATTTGCAACAAATTGTATTAAAAACAGCTATTTCCTGGCTGCAGAGAGCCTGTATTGTGTTGTAGAACATTGTGCCATGCAGAGATAAGCATAGGGAGCATGGTTTGGTATTGGTAGGTCCTCAATGGATTGGATTTGTATTTCATGCAGACCCCATAGTTTCTTGATCAGATACATATCTGAGAGTTTAGAGCCCAAGTAAACACCATGAAATGCTTGTCATGTTTTCTTTCCTGAACAATTTTGTAGACCACAGGATCCTGTTCAAAGAGGCCACTGACATGAGATAAATTGTCAGCAACAATGTTTAGGTCATAGGTATTTGTTAAACTACCTTTCACACAAATGCCAGGATTCATGGTTTCCAGCAGAACCCTGCCCATAACCTCACACTTTCACCATCAGTTTAACTTCTTCCCTGGTACCATTTTTTACACCCATGAGCCCAGCTGTCCAAATTATATACAAAAAATGTAATTGGACCAGGCCAAATCCTTCTGTTGCCCCATGGTGCAGTTCTGATGCTCATGTGCCCACTATAGGTTTATTCAGCAGTAAACAGTGGTCCGCATCCACACTCTGACTGTTCTGCAGCGATGTAACCCCCATAGACCGCTAACTGTGGTGCCCATTCTAATGCATTTCTATCACAGCCAGGATAATGTTTTTTCGTCATCTGTACTAGCTCTTCTATAGATTCAGAGCAGAAAGTCTAGCTTTTCTTCCTCCTTGAGTGCCCATGATTCTCTTGATTCCCTGGTTATCTTTCCTTGGATCACTTTTGGTAGATACTGAGCATTGCATACTGCTAACTGTGGTAATGTTATTTCTGTTCAGTGTATTGATATCGTGAGCACAATGAACATAGCCTTAGGGTTCATTGTACAAAGTAGGACTCTAGGTATCTAGGCTCTTTAAGATTCACTACAGACAAAGATAAGATTTTTAGGGCTTGTTCACACGACGTTTTGGATCCTTTTTACAGATCCGTTTTCGAGGAGTGAAAACTGCATCCATAAAGCGGATCCGAAAAACACAGGAGTTTATACTTTATCTGGATATGTATTGTATGCTTTTGACTTGCATTTTACAGATCCACTTTACGGATAACAGAGAGTCTCTCTCTCTCTTTCTTTCTCTCTCTCTCATCCCCCTGCAGCACCTCACCTCACATCCCATCCATCCCCCTGCAGCACTTCCCCTCACCTCCCATCCATCCATCCCCCTGCAGCACTTCCCCTCACCTCCCATCCATCCATCCCCCTGCAGCACTTCACTTCACCTCCCATCCATCCATCCCCCTGCAGCACTTCCCCTCACCTCCCATCCATCCCCCTGCAGCACTTCACTTCACCTCCCATCCATCCATCCCCCTGCAGCACTTCACCTCACCTCCCATCCATCCATCCCCCTGCAGCACTTCACACACTCACCATCCATCTCCCCTGCAGCACTTTACCTCACCTCCATCCATCCCCATGCAGCACTTCACCTCCCTCCCATCCATCCATCCCCCTGCAGCACTTTACCTCACCTCCCATCCATCCATCCCCCTGGAGCACTTCACCTCACCTCCCATCCATCCATCCATCCATCCCACTGCAGCATCCGTAAAACGGATCACAAAAACGACGTGTTAACAAGCCATTAGAAGGAATTATTCTAAACCAGAAGATCTCCATACATTGAGCAATCCACTTTTTTTTGTAAAATTCATAGAAAGCCAAATAAATAACAAAACAAAACAAAAACATATATGCCTTGGCATGCAATATGAGACTTCTGGAGGTACAGTAGAAAGCTCACTCACCTCCTTTGAGATATTTGTTTGGGCTCCATACAAAACAGCATGCTAATGGCATGAGCCCTGGAGAGAACAGGAAAGCTGTGGTGTGAAAAAAGCCTAAATATCCCATTCCCATGGTGAGTTTTGGTGCAGAAAGCAAAAGGATTCCATGACAAATTCCGTGTGCTTTTTGAAAGCAATTCTGAGCTGAAATCATGTCAGAATGTGGTGCAGAAAATTTCACACATATTCCATGTGGGATAAGTGATATAACTTATTCCAGATGATTTCTAGAGTCGGAGCACAGGACATTGGTTAAATGGAGCCATTCATGTCCAAATATGAGGACACCTCCACTGCATAAATAACATCTGCAACCCCAAAACTTCTTTCTGTCTGAAAAAAGTATCCGTGACAGAAATCTGTGTGGTTAAAGAAGTGCTATGTGAATAAAGCCTAATTATTTGGTTGTTTTTATATTTTACATGACCTTAAAATAGTATCGCTACTGTTTCCAACATTGAGGCTTGATTCATACTGGCAATTTTTCCATTTTTTTTATTATAAATTTGATCAAGGTTACTCATTAGATCTCTAGCTAGGTTCACACCACGTCTGGTCACAAAACCTGATAGTATACCGTACATTAAAGCTAAAGAAGATCTACTAAGAAGAGAAGCCACAAATGGGCATTTTCCACTTAAATGTGTACATTCTCCTTTAATAAATGGGGGATTGAACATTTTGTTTTTTCTGGAGACCAATGTAACTGTACTGTATATCAGGGGTGTGAAACATGCTGCTTGAGGGCCACATGTGGCTCTCCGTGAAAGAAATATTCATCTTTTGACAGATGACGCCTACTGATGGGACTGTCATGATGGGCATTGTATGGCTGGCAGGGGTGTTAATAGGGCAGTATGGGCAGTAATCCTGTCAGTTGCCCTAATCAAAAAGGGGCCCACTTATATGTTAAAAAATAGGAATTAGTAATGGGTGGGGGCCCCATTTGATTTGGCTGTATGGGGCCCTGAAACGGTTAATAGACGACTGATGGCAGCTTTGACGGCTGGCAATGTTATGGTGGGCACTGTATGACTGGCAGTATAGGGCTCTTTGTGCTATTTTAAGCAAACTAAATGAGAATCCAGTACAAGCTGTTTCTGTATTATATTTGGATTTCTTCCTCCAAAGGAGTTTTTGTTTCTGACACAATCATGGCAGATCCACAAGAAATACTATAAAAATGTCTGATAGGTTCAAGACTCCAGATGAGGTGATGAGTTGGAGACAGGGCTAGATAACTGTGTTGTTCTCTCTAGCTATAGTTTTGTGTTTATTTTTTTTTCTTTTAACTGGATATGTATTAAGATTTTCTTTGATAAAATACAAAATATGCATAAAGATTTACAGGCATAGAAAGGTGCAGAATTCTCTAGTTGTGCAATTTCTGTAACCCCAAAAAACTACAATGAAAGTAGGCTCCTCATACCATCTTTCTGAAGAACTGAGCAGAGGATTCCCCCACCCTATACTGATATGTAGCAGTACCTAAAGAGGAGCCAAGACCTCTCAGCCATTTTGGGTATTTACAATTGAAATTCTATAAGGATCCCAGATGGGGAATACCTCTATAAGATTTACTGCAGCCCATGGGAGAGGAACAATCTGACTATGTGGACTTTGGGCCAAAAATGTTGTGCACCACTGCTGTATACTGTGAAAAAGTATGCCTTCCTGTTTGTATACGTCAGCCACTAACTAATAAAAAATTATGTTACCTTAACATATGCAGCTCATGTTTTACAGTAGGAGAGACTTTTGCCATACATTTGACCTATAGAAGCCTCTCTGGTTCACCGCGAGAGATGACTTGATCCATGCCAGAATTGAACAGCAGATAAATAAAAATCCTGATATTTATGGAACGATGAGGTGTTTATCCAGCAAAACTGTATATGTGACTTTTTATTTTTCCATGAAAAAATATTTAATTAGGTATAAAAGTATGGCAAGTCCTTTCAGCAAATGTAATCTATTGCTCGGTTGTTTCTGTAATCCTCCTAGAAAAAAATATAGATAGTACAGTAGAGTACCATAGGTAGCTGCCTCACCCGGTGTGATTATAGGTAGAGATGGGCAAATTGATTCTGATGAAGTGGAATTCGTTTAGAATTTCAGGAAAACTTCGGTTCGGAACGAAGTCGTGAACTTAATGGGGTAACTTCGCGTGAACGAAGTGGTGCATTTGATTTATAAAATGGCTGCGAGCACATGGCGTTACATGGGCAAAAGAACTCTGGGAGGAAGAAGGCATAGCCTGGCATGACATTACAGATGGTGAAGCCAATCAGAGTACCTGGGCGGGATTCTGTGACGTCTCCGCACTATATAAGACCCTGGTCGCGACGCTGGGAGCTCATACCGCTCTCACTGTACTGATTAAAGGAAGTGCTGGTCCGCGGCTGGCTTATGATAGCTGATGCTAAATAAGCTCATTTGTATACAGCGATTTTTGGGAGGTTTCTCGAGCTTGTCTCAGAGACTTGCTTCTCATTAACGTTCTATTTCTGATTTTGTGGGGTATTGGATCTGAAGTCCAGTGTGCGTCCAGTGCAGGGGCATAACTATCGGGGTAGCAGGGGTAGCAGTTGCTACGGGGCCCCTGCGCTTAGGGGGGCCCCGAGGCAGCTGCTCACCAAGCGTGCGCTTACCTGGATAAATTGCCGCTCCTGATGCCCCGCCGACAGTGAACTTAACATTTCACTGCTGCGAGGCTTGGGCTGATGTGCCCGCCGCATACTGCCTTCTACGTCCCGGGAGCCTTCCTTGCCCAAGCGTTCAGAAAAAGCAGCACTTGGCTGCACTGCCCGGAAAAGCAGAACAGAGCGCGCGATCGCTCCGCTCTGCTACTCTCACCGCTGCCAGCCCTCGTGATCACGTAGGCGCGCGCGGTGATGTCACATCACCAGCAGGCCGCCCGCACTGAGCACAGAGGCTGCAGGGAAAGCTGCAGAGTGGAGCGAGCGGCGCATCGGGGGAGCGTGCACCGAGGTAAGTAAACTACTTCTTATTTTACCTGCTCCTAAGCCGCCTGTATACCCCCTAGCCTGTGTGCCTATTACAGCCCCCTAGCCTGCCTACCTAGGACAGCCCCCTAGCCTTCCTGCCTATACAGCCCCCAGCCTGCCTGCCTTATTAACAGCCCCCTACCTGCCAGCCAATACACCCCCTATCCTTCCTGCCTATTACAGCCTCCCCTACCTGCCTGCCTATCAGCCCCCAACCTCCTGCCTATTACACCCCCTAGCCTGCTGCCTGCCTATTACAGCACCCTAGCCTGCCTGCCAAACAACCCCCTAGCCTGCCTGCGTATACACCCCCAAGCCTGCCTGCCTAACAGCCCCCTAGCCTGCTACCTATTCTCCCCCTAGCTTCCTGCCTATTACAGGCCCCCTAGCCTGCCTGCCTATTACCATTATCTCCCCCTAGCCTCCTGCCTATACACCCCCTAGCCTGCTGCTGCCTGCCTACTTACAAGCCGCCCTAGCCTGCCTAGCCTATACACCCCCAAGCTGGCCTGCCTATTACACCCCCTAGCCTGCCTGCCTATACAGCCCCTAGGCCTGCCTGCCTATACATCCCTCTAGCTCCGCCTGCCTATTAACAGCCCCCTATCCTGCCTATTACAGCCCCCTAGCCTGCCTCGTCCTCATTACAGCCGTCCTATCCTGCCTGGCCGATTAACACCCCCCTAGTCTGCCGTGCGTATACAGCCCCCTACCTGCTGCCTTTCAGCCCCCTAGCCTGCCTGCCTATACAGCCCCCTAGCCTGCCTGTCCATTACATCCCCCCCACCTCCCCATGCAGTATACCCCCTAGCCTTCCGTATACCCCTAACTGCCGTATACCCCCAAAGCCTCCATGTTTACCCCTAAGCCTCCCTGTATACCCCTAATGCCTTTCCTCTATCACCCCTATCCTTCCCTATACACCCCCCTAAGCCTTAACTATACACCCCCTAAGCCTGCCTGTACAAACCCTCCTAAGCCTTTCCTTATAACCCCCCCCAAGCTTTCCGGCCCGAGCGTTCAGAGGCAGCGCTGCGCTGATGAAAGCAGAAACGAGTCGCCGATCAGCTCCGCTCTTCTACTCCCTCCGGCCCTCTGTGATCACGTAGGCGCGTGCGGTGACGTCACATCACCGCGCCGCCCGCACTGAGCACAGAGGCTGCAGGGAAAGCTGCAGAGTGGAGCGAGCGGCGCATCGGGGGAGCGTGGACCGAGGTAAGTAAACTACTTCTTATTTTACCTGCTCCTAAGCCGCCTGTATAGCCCCTTGCTTGCCTGCCTATTACAGCCCCCTAGCCTGCCTAACCTATTACAGCCCCTACCTTCCGGCCTATTACAGCTCCCTAGCCTGCCTGCCTATTGAACATCCCCCTAGCCTGCCTGCCTATACACCCCCAATAGCCTTCCTGCCTATACAAGCCCCTTATGCCTGCCAGGCCTAAACAGCCCCCTAGCCTGCCTGTCTACTAACAGCCCCCTAGCCTGCCTGCCAATAACAGCTCCCTAAGCCTGCCTCCTATAACAGCCTCCCTAGCCTGCCTGCCTAACAGCCCCCTAGCCTGCCTGCCTATTACGCCCCCTAGCCTGCCTTCCTATTACAGCCCCTAGCCTGCCGCCCAATACAGCCCCCTAGCTTTGCCAGCCTATTACAGTCCCCCTAGCCTTCCTGGCCTATACACCCCCTAGCCTGCCCTGTCCTATACAGCCCCCTTAGCCTGCCGAGTCCTATTACAGCCCCCTACCAGATGCCTATACACCCCCTAGCCTGCCTGCCTATACAGCCCCCTAGCCTGCCTGCCTTTACACCCCCTAGCCTTCCTGCCTATACAGCCCCCTAGCCTGCCTGCCTATTACGGCCCCCTATCCTGGCTGCCCTATTACAGCCCCCTAGCTGCCTGTCCTATACACCACCCTAGCCTGCCTGCCTATTACAGCCCCTTGCCTGCCTGCCTATTACAGCCCCCTAGCCGCTGCCTATACACCCCCTAGCCTGCCTGCCTGCCTATTAACAGCCCCCTAGCCTGCCGCCTATTACATCCCCTATCCTGCCTTCCTACTACACCACCTTAGCCGTTCCTGCCTATACAGCTCCCTAGCCTGCCTGCTATTACAGCCCTTTAGCCTGGCCTGCTATTACAGCCCCCTAGCCTGCCTAATTACAGCCCCTAGCCTGCCTGTCTATTACAGACCTTCCTAGCCTGCCTGCCTATTACACCCCCTAGCCGGACTGCCAGACAGCCCCTAGCCTGGCCTATTACAGCCCCTACGCCCAGCCTTGCGCTATACAGGCCAGCCCCCCTAGCCTGCCTGTCCATTACAGCCCCCTAGCCTCCCTGTATACCCCCCTAGCCTTCCGTATACCCCCTAAGCCTGCCGAATACCCCCTAAGCCTCCCTGTATACCCCTAAGCCTTCCTATACACCCCCTAGCCTTCCTATATCACCCTCCTAACCTCCTATACACCCCCTAGCCTGCCTGTACACCTACCAAGCCTTGCCTTTATACCCCCCCAGCTTGCCGTAAATAACCCCCCAGTCTAGCCTTTATAGCCCCTAAAAGGCTGCCTATATTCTCCCCCTAAAGGCAGTCCTAATACTCTAAGTCCTGCCTGCCTGAATATCGCCTATACGAACCCGTGAAACCTTTCAGCCTATATAGCCCCTAGTAGTCCCCTCTGTCTACTTATATAGGGGCTCCATTTAGCTGCCTAACCCTACCTATATGGCCCCTATAGCCCACCTAACCCCTGTCTACCTGTAATGGTCACCTCTAAAGCCTACTAAACCAACCCTAGCCTGCCTATATGTGGCACTCAATGTCCTACCTAAGACCTTGGCTATTAGGGGGCCCCATATATCCTATTTAAACCTGCCTGCCTAAATGGACCCCATATAGTCAAGTGGGGGCCAGGTGCTTGTGAAAAAGTAAGGAGATTCTAAGATATTTGTGTCTAAATCTGCAGGGGACAATGGTCGGGAGATTCAACATGATGGCCGGAGACTGGACCGGATCAGAACAAATGGGGAAAGTTCAACGACTCGTCCAAGAAACGTCACCTGTGAGTCACAAGATGTAACTAAACCTGTAATCACTTAAATGTCTGCACAGTCTGTGTACACTGGTGTCCACCACGTAAATGCTCACAGTATGGTTGTTAAATACAGTCAACAGAATCTGAGTACACTGGTATATACCACTATATGGTCACTATATGTGCGCAAGTGTAATGGTCTTGTGTTACCGGCAAAAAATACATTTTTCCTGTAGCAGTAATTCATAACCGACAAGGTTAATTACAATTTTTCCTCTTGTTGTGTACGTAAAATACACGACATAGTAACACGCTACAAAGCTCGTATTTTTTGGTACTCATTTCTTTTGCGCAATTTACATCCTGGGTGTAGTTAAAGCGTTGTTCTGCTGCTGTGGTACGAAAAGAAAACCGTTTATTTCACCGCCAAAAATAAAACACTTTTCCTGTAGCAATAATTCATAACCGACTAGGTTTCAATTACAAGTTTGTCCTCTTGTTGTGTAGCAAAAATTACACGCCAATTGTAACACCTACGAAAGCTCGTAGTATTTGTTGCCTCATTATTTTGTCCGAAATTTACATCCAGGGGTAACTTAAGGCATTGTTCTCTGTTAGTTGACTAAAATAAACCGTCTTTTTCACCGAAAAAAGACATTTTTTCTGTAGTCATAATTCACAAGCGAATTAATTACAAGTTTTTTCTCTTGTTTTGTGAAGTGTAAAATACACGCCATTGTAACACGCTACAAAGCTCGTAGTTTTTTTGGCTGCTCAAATTCTTTTGCACAATTACGTCCAAGGATAACTAATATTTACCTGCCGTTGTAACTCAGTAATAAGAAATTTGTTTTTCACCGCCACAGAAGAAATGTTCTGTAGCAAGAATTCATAACCGTATGTTTAATTAAGCCCTGTTGTGCTTTTATATTCAGTAAAAATACACATAGTGTTTTAAACGGCACATACAAGTCAATTTTTCCTGCCCATTTGTGTGGAGAGCAATTTTATATCCAAGGGTTACCCAAGCTTCTTCTATGGTTCATTTGGAGTCAAATACAGGGTGTGTATTTATGTCATAGAACAGATATCTCATCAAAACCTTGATCTGTAGACATTTAGAACAAACAGTATGACAACACGAGAGATGGCAGGCCTCTTCACCTGCGAGTGGCATGGCACAAACATTCCTGGAGCATGTTGCAGCACAGCAAGGGGACGTCGCAGCAGGGTCACCTGTGAGGCCACAACTGCCGCTGTCATTCTAGCGGCCAGTGGGTGGCTGACACAGCAACCCAAGGTTTCTTGATTGGTTGACATAGGTCACCACTTCCTCACAGATGACATCTGACAACTAGTGTTGGGAGTCGATTTGGCGTTGGCTATCGAGATCGAACGAATAGTCGATAGTCGGGGCCGCTATCGATAATGTTTTTTCGATAGTGAGCATCGATTATGCGCGATGAAACCATTAAAGACTGTATGGGAGAGCAGACAAACCCTTCATTATTACACCCAAACAAGGCTGGAGAAGCTGAAATTAAAACATCCACAACGAGTCAAATGGATATGTGCTACATCTTAGGCAACTCACTTAGGTTATAAAAGTTCACAGAAAAAAAGTCACAGACCATTTACATCCCTGAGTCTTGTACACACAGCCAGGGACCCTTTAAACCTGCATCACCCACAAAATTAAAAAGTGCCCGAAGGCAGTATGATTTTTTGAACATTCAATGTTACTTGAACTGGACATTGAATATCCCTGTCCTGGAACGAGCATGTATCCCCAAACCTGCATGCACCCCCACATTTAAAAAGTGCCGCAAAAAGTAGTCGTTTTCAACCACCATTTAGTTTCACTGACATTGACTATAACCTGTCCCTGGGCCACAGTCATAGATCCCCAAACCAGCATGAAACCCCCACCCCAGGTTTAAAAAGTGCACCGAAAAAGGAGTCTTTCAACCACCATTTAAGTTTCACTGGACATTGCAACTATACCTGTCCTGCCACAGCATGAGCCCCCAAACCTGCAAGACCCCCACAATTAAAAAAGTGCAGAAAAAGGAGTCTTCACCAACGATTTTTAGTTTCACTGACATTGAACTATACCTGTCCTGGGCCACAGCATGAGCCCACAAAACTGCATGACCCCCACATTAAAAGTGAGCACGGAAAGGAGTGCTTTTTCAACCACCATTCTTAGTTTCACTCCGGACATTGACTACTACCGGCCTTGGCCACAGCATGAGCCCCAAACCTGCATGACCCCCACATTTAAAAAGTATGCCGGAAAAAGGATTCTTTCAACCACCATTTTAGTTTTCACTTGGACACTTGACCTATATACATTGTCCTGGGCCACAGCAAGTCCCAGGGGCCGAGTTACAGTGTGCGGTGAACGCCAAGGCCTTGCGGTCCGTCATCTATTAACACGCAGGTTAAAATGCCCTGATGAACACAGCAACGAAAACTGTCGTCTGAACGCAGAGTTCGGAAGCGGTAAAGTGGTGAGAACTCCCAGCCTTCCTCTGTACACATGTCAATACATGGTAGCGCTGCCCCTTCCTATGAGTGTGGACCAATTGAGCAATCACTTTGTGAAAATAACTGGATGTTAACGCTCCTGTTACGACCCAGGTGCCCTTTAATCTATGGCATTCTTTTTCTCAATTTACTCATCTTGCTGGAGAAATGTTCTCTGACTTTGTTTCTCTGTCCGTGCTCCATAATCCATGTCCTCTGAATAACCTACATCTGTCAAGTTTCCTGTACCTCCCATGTACAATTCAGAGGAAATATTTTAACACCTATTTTGTACATAAAAGATTTTTAGTATTTTAATTCTAAAAACACATTTTTAAATAGGATAATTAATCCCACCATGTCTTTGTTTCTCTTTTTATCATTGTATTAAATGGGTTGTCTCATACAGGATTGATAGCTATGTTAAAGATCTTGCAAAAAACAAGTCATTTTTGCAATTATGTGTCCATTAACAGTGTCCCTACATATTCCTGTGTTTTCTGACAGCAACCATCACCCTTGAGCCACTCTTGACAATTGTTGAAGAACAAATGTCTGTTAGAAACAAAATTTTTAGAATAGGAACCTGTAGTATAGCTGCATTGTCACAGCAAATGCCCCCAAAAATTCAAGCACATGACCCTTGACACCTTTGGTCAAATTGTGAAAAAAACAAATTGCTCTGTTAGAAACACATTTTTTAGAATAGACCCTGTAGTATAAGCTGCTAGTCCCACAGCAAAATGCCCCCAAAAAATTCAAAGCAAGACCCATGTAGCCACTTGGTCAGATAGTGAAGAACAAATGTCAGTTAGAAACAACATTTTTTATAATCAGGACCTGTAGTATTGCTGCATTTCAAAGCAGCATGACCCAAAAAATATTATAAAAATGACTTCTCAGCACTTGTTAAAAATTGTGAGGGATAAATGCCTACTTAGAAGCCACATTTCTGTTACAAAGACATGATTATTGCTGTATCTCACAGCAACACATGACCCCATAAAAATTATAAATATTGACTTCTCAGCCCACTATTAAAAATTGTGAGGGATAAATGCCACTTAGAAGCCACTATTTCTTTTCCAAAGGACCATAATTAAAGCTGTATCTCACAGAAAAATGACCCCAAAAAATAATAAAAATGACTTCTCACCACGATTTAAAAATTGTGAGGGAGAAATGCCACTTAGAAGTCACATTTCCTGTGTCCAAAGGACCATGAGATAATGCTGTATCTCACAGCAACATGACCTCAAAACAATTGACAATGCGAAAACTTCTTAAGATAAATGAGTAAATGGATATATGTGTTGATCATGAAAAAACCCCCCCCTGCTGTCTTTTACAGTCTCTCACACCGCAAAACCAGCAAAATAACTGTTGGGAAAAGCAGAATAAAGAATGCAGTAAGAAATGAATCATTTTAAAAAAAAGTTTTCATAGAGGACCATTTCTGAGTTTGACAAAGGAATGGTGACGTTAGAACTGGCAACTAATCGTTGACCCTCGCATTGGGTCCTGACAACATCATCAGAAGATCCCATGTCTGATTTCAATCTTTGAAGAAAGTCAAACGATCCTCATTATCTGTGGTAAAGCCGGTATGCCTTTGTCTGGTAAAGACTCCTCCAGCTGTGCTGAAGGTCCGCTCAGATAAACGCTGGCTGCTGGCAGGACAACACCTCTATGGCGTGACGAGCCAGCTCGGGCCATTCGTCCATTTTGATACCAATAGTCTATTGGTACCGGAACACATGCAAGAAAAAATCGTGTTGAGATGCAGATAGTCTGCACCAATGATCTTAAGCTGAATCTCTGTGTGTTTGGATGTTTGTGCCCTGCATTGCATGCGTTGATTGAGGTGTAAAACAAAGATTGCCATAGGTCACCCATTAGTCTACTGCCACCTTGCCTGCTGCTGCCGCTAGCGAGCCTACTTGGCACTCTACTGCTGATCCAGTCGCTGATGTTGTTCCACCGGGACATTTGTGGGAACGTGAACAGACGCTACACAGATGTCTCCCAGTTGATCAATCAGCAAGGTCTCCATTTTCCTTCATTTTACTTCTCTATTTGGGTGGGATGGAAAGGAATGTGCTGATTTTTGGTACCGGGACCCAGGAGGGTGGCTACCCATAACTGTTGTTCATTTTGAATGGCCTTATGCGAGGATCATGTTGGAGGAAATGAGCATCCAAGCAATCATGTGTGATTTGGATCCTTGATTTCCCAAGCCTCTGGGTCGAGGTCACTAGCAAATGATCCTTCCTCATCTTCCCTCACCCGCCTCAAATTCGCGCCAACACTCTTTCAAGGGCAGGGACTCGGTAACTATCGGTGTCTAAGGAATACCTCCTCCTCCTCCTCCCCGCAGCCTCCGGCACACCCCCAGCACGTTCAACACAGCCTGACTTGCCTGAGATGGATGCCACCCTGAAGCTGATGGCGCCACCTTGCACAGCTCTGGACCCCGAACCACTGCTATGAAGACCGATGAAATTGTGAAACAGTCGGGCCTTGTGATTTGACGGAGAGAAAGGCTCCAGTTGTCCGCATCTTTGTGTCCCCTCCTCCTCCGTCGCTTGGCGGGACCTGTTGTTTCGAGTGCCCAACGATCTGTTTCCAGAACTAAGATCACCAACAATGCTCATGCTGACAAGGGGCATTGTTCCCGCACTGACCATTTTGGTGGCTTCTTCAAAACTGCAAGGATGGTGCAGAGCTCTTTCACCTGCCTCCACTCTCGGTGGTTCAACACCGACCGAGGGTCCGTACGTGCTTGGTTCAGGCCATGTGTCCACTTCGTTACTGCGTAATAGGCATTGCGCTGCTGCCACAAATCGCTGGAGCCATTTGGAGGGTGGAATTCCAGCGTGGTTGCCACGTCAACAATGAGAAACGTGTTGAACGGGGAGGCCGAGCGACAGCGAGCAACGCAGCCGAGGGTCGGGACGAAGCAGGTGGCGAAACGGCGGAAGTGCGAACTCAGGACCTCGGAGCCATCTTCGCAGGCAGTCCCAGGACCCTGTTAGCTCTTTAGAAATTTCTGGACGACAGGTTTCATGAACATTTTGCCAGGCAAGGGATGTGCTCCAGCCCTACCGATCTTAAGGCGGCCAGCGATTTTTCGCCCGTATAGCACACGCACCTTGCCTGGGCACCAGGTCTTGTCCCCCAGCCACGCTCGGTCTCTGTTTTCTTAATCCTCCACACTCCTGACCTGTGGTGTGACGGTCCTCCTAGGCAGATTTAATTCAACACGGCCTGGTTGTCTCTGTGGGGGCCCCCCCACGTGATGCCACCAGAGGACCTGGGGGAAAGAGCCCTGGCACCATCCCTAGCGGTTTTGAAGAGCGTGCGCCGAGCCTGAGAGCCACCGATCGACCCCAGAGACATCACTCCAGCTCACCCAGTGAGCTGTCAACAGAGAATAGCGCTTGGCGTGCTTACTAGTCCATGAGTCGGTGGTGAGAATGTTCTTTTCCGGACACAGATGCAGACAACTGTCGCTTTGAAAATTTAGATGACACGTGGCTGTGCCAGGGCAGGGGAATGGCATTTTTCTGGGCAAAGTGTAAATAGCCCTGCTCGCATCTGGTATTGGGGCGAGCCGAGGGCCATTATTGGCAGAACCCATCTGTTTCCACCAGACGGAAAGGCCAACCAAAATAATTTCACAAGCCAAAAGCCTGGCAATTCCGAACATTCAGGCTTTTTGTGCTTTGGTGATGGTTTGGGTTTAAAAAGTGTTTCTTCTGCTCCAACCTGGAAGACAGTAGGCTTGCTGCTAGACTGGCCGCAGTACGGCGTGCGGTCGTCAAACTGGCGGAATGGATAAGGGGTAGGATGGTCTCTGGTGGTGCTGTGGTACTCGGGCGACGGTGGAGCTAAGCAGGCCAGATCCCTGAATCATGACTCTGAGAGACATGGGCAGCTGAGAAAGCTTGGTGGTGGCGGAGGAGGAGGAGGCGGAGACTAGAAGGGGGTTACAGTGTGTTGGAGGCCCGGCGTCGTCTGGCCTTTTTTGTCAATGTTCCCTCCATTTCAACTCATGCATTCGCTTTGCATGTGACTAGACCATTTGGTGGAGGTTAACCACAAGTTCTTGCCTCACTCTATTTAAGCGTTACGGCAAAGGCGCAATATGACATCGCTGGGTGAATCTAGAGGCTTTGCTCAAAGAAGCCCAGGCTTGAGAGGTCCTGGACCTTTTTGGACGGCGATAAGCGAGGAGCGGGGTTGCGCTGACCGTGGGCTGGCGGAATCATATCAGCCGGCGGACTACTGCGACCGCCCCTCTCGCCTTTTTGTTGGCGGGACCCTTAATTGACACCTACCACCCATCGTCTTCCTCCTCGTCCACTGCTAAAGCGATCGCAAGCAAATTCCTGGCGAAAAAGACGCAGATGGATCCGCAATGTCGTCAGCATCGATCATCATCAACACAGGTGACTTGGTCGTCCTGACTTTTCTTCTGCATCAGAAGTCTGCGGCTACAAGCAAGAGTCACTGCAAGGCGTTGCCGAGACCCGCCCGGTGATTTTTGCCCGATTGACCGCTTCCTTCAACCTCCTCTGATGGCACAGTTAACTGGGCGTCAGAGCAGAGAAAATCAACCTTTTTGCCTCTTGATCTTTTTATAACATGCTTCTGACGCCCAACCTCAATTTTGTCATCAAAGAGGTCTCAGAAATGGATTACCACAGTGGGTGGGTACCACGAGTTGACATTTGGGCTGCTTCCATGTTGGACAGATGGCTGATGATGCTGATGACGACATTTGTGGCCGTGACTGCTAGACGAGAGGAAGACTGCTATATGCAGGTTGCATTAACCACTGAATGGACAGGATTGGCGACGATGTTCGTTACTTATATTCACAGGGCCCTGAAACCCAGCGATGACAGGCCTTACGTCCTGCAACTGACGATCCGCTGGCATGCGTGTTGTCTGCAGCACTGTGGAAGAGCAACTTCCCGTACCTCCTACCTCCAAGTGCTACCCCCCATCTTGCTCGCTACCACCTTGCAATTTCGCTCTCCATGTTTCAGAAATATAAAAATTTGAGAGGTATGAATAGTTATGGAAAGTCCTCATATTAAAAGGAACGCAAATCACAGCTATTCTCAAATCCCTCTAATAAAAAAAAGAATAGCTGGATTCAAATTAACTGCAAGGTGTCTATCACCAAATGTTGTACTGGGCAAAAGTCAAAAAACACGTAACTGTTATGTTTTGTATATAAACGGTATTTTTTGCAACCTTTCAAGTTCACGCTGTGGTGAATATAGAATTGCTGTTTTAAGATTACTATATGCTGCGTCCCAATGAACAGTGCTAGGTTGCGCAAAAGTCAAAAAACACGTAACTGGTTTATGTTTGATATAGTAAAACGGTATTTTTTGCACCTTTCAATATCACCTGTGGAGACATATCATAATTGCTGTTTAAAGATTTACGTAGATGCTGGCGGTCATGCATCAGTGCTGGGTGCGCAAAAGCAAAACACTTAACTGTTTAATGTTTTTGATATAATAAACTGTATTTTTTTGCAACCTCTTCAATGATCCCCTGTGTGAATAAAATTGCTGTTTTAAATTTACGTAGATGCTGCGTCAATGAATAGTGCTGGGTGCGCAATAGTCAAAAAACACGTAACTGTTATGTTTTGATATAATAAACGGTATTTTTGGCACGCTTTCAATTCACCTGTGGTGAATTATAGAAATTGCTGTTTAAGATTTTCGTAGCATCGCTGGCGTCAATGAACCAGTGCTGGGTGCGCAAAAGTCAAAAAAGACACGTAGACTGGTAATGTTTTGATATAATGAAACGTTATTTTGTTGCTACCTTACAAATTCACTGTGGTGAATATAGAATTGCTGTTTTAAGATTTACTTAGATTCTGCGTCAATGAACAGTGCTTCGGATGCGCAAAAGTCAAAAAACACGTACTGTTTCATGTTATCGATATAAAAAACGGTAATTTTTTTTGCACCTTTCAATTCACCTGTTGTGAAATATAGGAATTGCTGTTTTAAAGAGATTAACGTAGATGCTGCTTCAATGAACAGTGCTGTGTGCGCAAAAGTCATAAAACACGTAACTGTTATGGTTGTGAGTGTAAATTTGTTTAGAACGGGTATTTGTTGCAACCGTTCAAAACCACCTGTGGGAATATAGAATGCTGTTTTAAGATTTACGAGACGGCCGTCATGGAACATGCTGGGTGCCGCAAAAGCAATAAACAGTAACTGTAGTTTTTCGTACTGATACCCGGTATTTTGTTGGCGCAACAAACAACCAGTGCAGACTACAAGATCTGGAGTTGTATTTAAGTTCAAGTTGGATATATCAACATTCACAGGTGGTACATGGGGTAAAATTGACACACCTATCTGAAATTTATACTGATAATAAAATTGAGTTTTTGCATGCTAACAAAGAGATCCTGCAAGTTACTAGAAATGATTCTATCCAACATAAGTACAGGGCTGCCCCAATATCCAGGAAATATTTCAAAAGCAAACTGTTTAATAATTAAAGATATTCCACTACAATGTCTACACTAAGATCTTTGGTGAACTTTATCCAGTGTTCTTTATATATATATCTTGTCAGTGTTCGTGTCCGCGGCCCCCCCTCTCCCCCACCCGCCGTGGAATTTACAGTGTAGATTCTGCTTTAAAATTCTCTAGCTAAACTACATAAATGTTCAAATCCCTAATCTATCTTCTAAATTGGAAGGTATCACATCTAATAGTAGAAGGTTTTCTCTGTGGGCAGAAATAGACTAATTTCGCTGAGCTGTATTGCCACAGGCAGAACGCAGGTGTCCTATCCCTATGAGACGCCTTAGAGGACACTGAGGCTGAAACAGGGAAAAACGCTGTTCTATGTAAAACGAGGTCCATGTGATTTTTCCATGCCAATCCGCAACCATATCACATCTCCCAGCATGACGTTGCAACACAACACTCACCCTGCTCCTAATTCTGTAATCTCATTTGCTGGCCGCCAAATTACAGGAAGCGCCTGAAAAAGGCGCGATCTTGAATAGATGATGCACAAGATTTTTAACCTTAATTATCGCATGATCTGGAAATTTCGATCACCATAAAAACCTTGCCGATTTCAACTTTGTCGATAAAAATCGCTCAACACTACTGACAACCCCAGCCAAGAGTCGGTGGGATCGTCAGACACAACCCTTAGTTGGCATGGCCCGGGAGCGGGTCAGCGGCCCTCACCTGTCCTCAACCCGCCTCTGTCCCATCCGGTTCTCTCAGCAAGAGATCTAATATGTGGTCTGGACTCAGCGCCACTATATAGCAAGGATGAACAATTTGAGGAGGACAGTCAGAAGCTACTTGGCAGTGAAGAAATGGGGCCAATATCCCCTGCTTCTTGCAGTAGGCGGCAAAGTATAGATGTGGAGAGTGGCATGGGAGGTCATGTTGTGAGGGGTCAGCTTCTGCATACCAAGACCGGTGATGAGGACAGCAGTGACGATGAGACACAAACAGATGATGATGTAGCCGACCGCACTTGGTAGCCGGGTGAAGAGAGGGCTTCATCATCGTCAGGAGAAGAGGGCGTCAGCTTGCGCATCAGGCAGCGGCGCAGCCAGCAAGTGGGTTGTGTGGCTGTGAGTCAGCAGGATAGCAGCAGTGTTAGGCCGGGAGCCAAGCGACCACGGGGTAAAAAACCCAGCGAGGCAGCGGCGGTAGTAGTCACTCAGTGCGGAGCGTTGGCAGTAAAATCAGATACTCGGCGGTGTGGCAGTTCTTTGCTAAGACACCGGAGGAGCCGAATATGGGTCTATGTAGAATCTGTGGGCAGAAAGTGAAGGGTGGCCAGGAAGCTAACGTTGGCACCACGGCCCTGCGTCAACACATGCGTCACCATCCGGTCGCCTGGGAGAAACGTGGCTCTGCAACAGCAGCAGCAGCGCCCAGTGGCACGCATGCCATTGCAGCCAGTCAAGGCTCCACCACCTCTGCAGAAGGGAGCTGTTTCTCTTTGCCATCATCCCGGTCCAGATGCTCCTGCTCCTCGCTACTCATGGCGCCAGCAGTCGTTCAGCGAGGCGATTGCAAAGGGACAACAGTATACGTCCAACCATCCTAAGGTGCAGCAACTGACCGTGCTCCTGTCCAAGTTGTTGGTACTGCAGTCCCTCCCTTTCCATATGCTGGACTATGCACCATTCAGAGAATTAATGTCCGGTGCCGAGCCGAGATGGAGAGTTCCAAGCCGTAATTTCTTTTCCAAAAAGGCATTACCAGCACTTCATAAATATGTAGAACAGAAAGTGGGCCAGTCCTTGAGCTTATCTGTTTGTTCCAAGGTGCACGGAAGCGTGGACGTCTGGAGCTGTAACTACGGTCAGGGCCAGTACATGTCCTTTACGGCCCATTGGGTGAATGTGCTTCCTGCCCAGGCACACCAACAACTTGGACAGGAGACGTCGCTTTCTCCTCCACGTTGTCAAACTGTGGCTCCTGCGCCAATTTCCACCTCCTCCTCCTCCACCACTACCACCATCTCAGCCTCCACAAGTACTGCTCCATCATACCACATGGGGAGGGGACAGCGGTGGGCACGCATTCTACCCCCTGGTTTCCCCGGCAAGGAAGTCACAAGGGGAGGAACTGTCCCCGTCATTTCAGCAAGAATCGTGTTTTGGTTTCCCCCCCCGCGCCCAAATGAAAACGGAACCATGGTGAAAGGCCCAAAGGGGGAAAATGGGGGTCCGCGCTTTCACCGGGGGGGAGGGGCCCTGCGCCCCGCATGGCCCCACGTGTTTCAATTTTTGGGTTTTAAAAGGTTTCCGAAGTTTCCCCTGAACTTCAGAAGATTTGAAAAAGGGCCGGAAAATGTTTTCAAAAGCACTTCATCCCTTCCTTTTCCCAAAACCAGGAACACCCTCCTGAGTTTCCGCGGCAGAAAGGCCCCCCCCCAAACACTCTGATATGCGATGTTTTTCCAAACCCCCCGGAATTTTTGCCCGCACATGTTGGACCGACTGAAAGGGAAAAAGAAAAGGCCCTTAACGATTTTTGAGATCCAGGCGGAAAGGGGTACTCCCCCCGTGTAACTTTGATGTCAGCCAAATGGAAACTCAAAGGTGACACCTGCCAAATTTTTGAGGCATTCGAGGAGGGGCCCCTTTTTTGTCAGCTCCAAAATTACGGGTGAATAACGTCATTCCATGCTTCTTTTTCCCGGAACAGATGCTGAAAAATTTTTGTTTTGGGCGGGGGGCTGGAATTTTGGGGAAATACATCTCCCCCGGCCACATGAGCCGGGGGGGGACTTTAAATGGAGGAGGAGGAGGACATTGGAGCAGACATTGGTTGGGGAAATGGGGTATTAAATTTTTTTTAAAAGGTGCAAAAGGGGGAAAGGGGCAGGAGCAGTGGAGGGGGTAGATGGAGAAAGGAAGACGAGGCAGAAAGACCCGCAAACACCCGGGGGAGGAACAGTGGAGGGTTGGGGGGCAGGGGGCCCCCGGAGTCCCCTTTTTTGGAAGGCCCCCACACGTGATTTGCCGGGTGTGACAGGGCCCAATAGCCAGCATCCGGCAGGGGATGCTTCTGGCTCTCCCACCATTGGACCCTCGCTAAAGGTTGGTCCCAAAACGGGAGCCTTTTTCCCCGTACGTGAGGGAGGGGCCCAAAATCAAATTTTCTATAGGGGAAAATTCCCGTAAATCAGTTGGCCGTGCCTATGTGCGGCATCCCTCCCCCCTCTGACAGGTCTGACGGGAGTTCCCCAGGCTCTGTACTACTGCCGGGCTGCTGGGGGAAGGTGGGGGGGGGGGGGAGGAGCAGTACAGCTCCAAACAGCAGCACCCGCCCGATGCCCCCCAAATTCTGCAGTTTCTAAACTGCCCCCAAACCCTTTTTACCAGGGATAGGGGATTGCCACCCCCCTCCACAATCGTGATTGTGCCCCTTTATGACCTCATGTGCTGGGTGCTTGGGGGCTGGTGCCCGGGCAAACCCCAATATGTCATTGTGCCCCTCTCTGACCTCTGGGTGTTTTCTCCCGCCGGGGCCCTCACCTCCCCTCTTTTTCATTGGGGCAACTCCCGTGGCTTTCTCAGTTTTTGCCATCTCCCAGTTTTCATTGTGCCACTGTTTAACCCCATGCGCTGCCCCCGTGGACCCCTCCACTCTGGGCATTGTGCCCCTCTGTGGGGCCCACTATGTTTTTGCCCCCTCCAGAATGTCATTGTGCCCACTGTCGAATCATTTCGTGCTGCGTGACCCCCCACACTGTGTCATTGTGCCAACTTTTTAAAAAACCCCCTGTTTTTGCACCTCCAGGAAAGTCATTGTGCCCTCCACTGACCACATGGGTTTCGCTTGCCGTCACTTCCAGTCCCCTTTTTTTGGGGCCACATCGTGGCCCCACATTGTTTTTTTCCACCCCCAGAATTTTCATTGTGCCACTGCCTGACCTTTGCTGCTGCTGCCCGGCCCTTTCCCCACTTTTCATTGTGCCACCTGTGGCCCACTCCTGTTTTTGCCACCTTTCCCCGGAAAAGTCATTGTGCCACTGCCTTGGGCCTCATGCTGCTGCTGGCCCCGGGCCTCCACCCCACTGTGTATTGTGCCACTGTTTACCTTTATGCTGCTGCTGCCCTGACCTCCAACGTGTCATTTGCAACCCCGTGGGCTTTTCCTGTTTTTTTTCACCTCCGAAGGGCATTGTGGCCACTTCCTGAACCCATGCTGCTTTTTTTTTTTTTTTTGGGGGGGGGGGTGTGGCTTTTCTGCCATTTCCCTCCCCACGATCAAATTTTGCCACTCGTGGCCCGTTTCCCTTTTTTTCCCCTCCCGAAAATTTATTGTGCCACTACCTGGGCCCCATGCTGCTGCCTACCCCCTGACCTCCCCACCGTTTCATTTTGCCCCTCTGTGGCCTACTCCCTTTTTTTTTTGCCCCTTTCCGAATGTCTGTGCCCCGGCCCCGACCTCTTTCTGCTGCGGGGGGGTTTAGGGCCCCCCAACTCCAAATTAAGTCATTGTGCCCCTCGTGGCCCCACTCCGTTTTTGCCCCCACCTCCCCGAAAGTCATTTTGCCCCGGCCAGCCTCTGCTGCTGCTGCCGTTCCCTCCACATTTTTTTCATTGTTTCCCTTTTGTGGGCCCTTTTCCCCGTTTTTCCCCTTCCGAAAGTCAAATTTTGCCACTGCCTGAAATCTTTTGGGGTTTCTTGCCGTGACCCCCCACTGTGTTTTGTGCCACGGGCTTTACTTTCTGGCGCTGCCGTGACCTCCCACTGTGGGCATTTGCCCCTCTCTGACCTCTTTCTGTTGCTTTCCGCCGCCTCCCCCTCCCCTCTTTGGTTTTTGTCCAATTGTGGCCCACTTCCCGTTTTGCCCTTTTTTAAGAATTTTTCATTGGGGCCCTGTCTGACCTTTATGGTGCTGCCCCCGCCCCCTTTCCCCTTCGTATTTTGCCCCTGTTTGGGCCACAAATGTTTTTGCCACCCCCAGAAAGTCAATTTTTGGGGCCCCGTTGACCTCCCCGCCCGTGCTGCCCGTGACCCCCCAAAAGGTCATTACCCCCTGTGGCTACCCCCTGTTTTTTCCACATCCAGAATGTCATTTTGCCCCTATGACCTCCCTTTGTGCTGCCGCCCCTTCCCGTCTCTGTCATTGAGCCCCCCTGTGGCCCAATTCCCTTTTTTTTTACCTCCAGAAAGTAAATTTTTGCACTGCCCGACCCCTTGCTGCTGGCCCCTGCCCTCCCCTCTGTGTATTATGACTCTGTGGCCCCACTCCCCCTTTTTTCAACCCCCCAGGAAATTTTTTTGTGCCCTGCCTGACCCCATGCTGTGCTTTCCGGACCTCCACAACCCGTGCCTTTTTGCCAATTTGACCCTCTGTGCTGTGCCGTGACCTCCAACCGTGTTTAATTTTTGCAATCTGTGCCCAATCCTGTTTTTTTCCACCTCCAGAAAGCATTGTGGGGCCCCTGCCCGACCTCACCCGCTGCGTGCTTTCTGCATGCCCCCCAATGAGTCTTGGCCAAATCTTTTGGCCCGCCGTTTTTGGGCCCCCTCCAGAAATTTATTTGGCCACACCTTAACCCCATGCTGCTGCTAAAACCCTGAAAAACACTGGTTTCATTTTTGCCCTCTTTTGTCCTTTAATTTTTTTTGGGCCCCCCCAAAGGAAAGTATTTTCAATGCCTGACCCCATTTCTGCGCTGGGGTTGTGCCCTTTAACTTTGACATTATGTTTAATTTTGGGGGACTCTTTTCCTATCCCCGTTTTTTTCCACCCCCCAGAAAGAAAAGTGCCAAAGGGCCCCGACCCATGCTGCTGTGCCCTGCCCCCCCCCTTTGGGTTTATTGTGCACCTGTGGCCCACTCCTGTTTTTCCACCTCCGAATGTCCCTTGTGCCACCCGCCGGCCTCAAGCTGCTGTGCCGTGAAAAATCCAAAACCCGTGTCCAAAATTTCCATGTCCCGACCTCATGCGCTGGTGACCTCCACACTGTGTCATTTTTCCAATCTGGGGGCCTATCCTTTTTTTTTCCACCCCCTAATGTCATTGTGCCCCCCCCCTCTGATTTCATGTGCTGCGGGCCCCACCCCCATCCCCTTTTATTGTGCCCCTCCCGTGGCCTACTTTCCCGGGTTTTTTCCATCCGAATGTCATTGTGCCAATGCCTGACCCCATGCTGCGCTGCCCTTCCCCCCCCAGTGTCATTGTGCCCTCTGTGGCCTATCCCTTTTTTTTTTCCAAACCCCCAGAATTCATTGTGCCAAATGCCCGACCCCATGCTGCTGCTGCCTTTTCCCCCACCCCTGTGTCATTTTTTTCCACTCTGTGGCCCCTCCTGTTTTTGGGCCACCCCAGAATGTCATTTTGCCCCTGTTTGACCCATGCTTTCGGGGTGGCTTTCTGGCCGGGGGAAACCCCCAACCCCGTGTCATTTTGCCACTCTGTGGCCCATTATGTTTTCCCCCCTCCAGAATGTCATTGTGCCCCCTCTTACCCCAAAGTGCTGTGCCCTCACCCCCAGTCTTGTCAAAGGGGCCACTTGTGGGCCCACTCCGGTTTTTGCCACCTCCCAAAAATGTCAATTTTGCCACTGCCCCGAAAAACATGCGTGCCCCCTTTTCCACACTGGGTTTATTTTTGCCACTTTTGTGGCCTACTCCCTTTTTTTTTCCCTTCCCAAAAGGCATTTTTGGGCCCCCGTCTGACCTTTAGCTGCTGCGGGGGCTGTCCATGCCCTCCCCCCTGAGTTAAAGGTGCCACTCTGGGCATGCTCCTCTTTTTGCCACCTCCCGAATGTCATTGTGCCACTACCTTTACCCCATGCTGGCTACCGTGCCTCCCCCACGAGTCTTGTTTCCCCTCTTGGGGGCCTACCCCTTGTTTTTGCCACCCCCAGAAGTCAATTTTGGGCCACCGCCTGACCCCAAAGTGCTGTGCGTTGATTGGGCCCTCAACTCCACATTATGTTTATTGGGGCCACTCGTGGCCTACCCTGGTTTTTTTCCCCCTCCAGAATGGGCATTGTGCCACGGCCCCCTCATTTTTGCTGCTGCCCTGCCCTCCACCCTTGGTCATTGTGCCCCTTGTGGTTACTCCGTTTTTCCCTCCCGAAAAATCATTGTGCCAACGGGCCCGAACCCCATGCTGCTGCTGCCAAGACCCCCACCTGTTTTCAAATTGTGCCACTGTCTGACCTCTGTGCTGCTGCCCTGACCCCCCAAAACTGTGTCATTTTGCCCCTTGGGGGCCCACCCTGTTTTTGTCACCTCCAGAATTTTCCCTTGTGCCACCCGCTGACCCCATGTGCTGCTTTTTCCCTCCCCCCCAAACTGTGTCAATTTTCCACTCTGTGGCCTATCCTTTTTTTTGTCACCCCAGAAAGTCTTTGGGGGGGTTCGCCCGACCCCACTGGTGTGCCGTGGTTCCCCACTGTGTCATTTTGCCCTCTGTGGCCTACTCCCGTTTTTGCCACCTCCCGAATGTTTGTGCCAATTTTTGATCATGTGCTGCTTGGCTGCTGAGTCCCTCCAACGTGTATTGTTCCCCTCGTGGCCTAATTTCTCTTTTTCCACCCCCCCAAAGGTCCTTGTGCCCCTGCCCGACCCCATGCTGTGCTTAGGGCTGCCTTTCCCCCCCCCTGAGGGCTTTTGCCCCTCTGCGGCCCCGCTCCTGTTTTTGCCACCCCCCAGAATGTCATTGTTTCCCCTATGGGGCCCCAAAGCTTCTGTAAACCCTGACACCACACGTGTCTTGTGACAATCTTTTGAAACTCCCGTTTTTTCCACCACCCGAAAGTCATTGTGGCCCTGCCTGACCTCATGCTGCTGCTGCTGTTGATGCCGTCAACTCCACATTATGTCATTGTGCCACTCTGTGGCCTACTCCTGTTTTTGCCACCTCCAGAATGTCATTGTGCCACGGCTTGACCTCATGCTGCTGCTGCCGTGCCCTCCACAGTGTGTCATTGTGCCACTCTGTGGCCTACTCCTGTTTTGCCACCTCCAGAATGTCATTGTGCCACTGCCTGACCTCATGCTGCTGCTGCCGTGACCTCCACACTGTGTCATTGTGCCACTGTCTGACCTCATGCTGCTGCTGCAGTGACCTCCACACTGTGTCATTGTGCCACTCTGTGGCCTACTCCTGTTTTTGCCACCTCCAGAATGTCATTGTGCCACTGCCTGACCTCATGCTGCTGCTGCCGTGCCCTCCACACTGTGTCATTGTGCCACTCTGTGGCCTACTCCTGTTTTTGCCACCTCCAGAATGTCATTGTGCCACTCTCTGACCTCATGCTGCTGCTGTGGCTGCCGTAACCTCCACACTGTGTCCACTATATATCGAGAAAAGTGGTGTTCCAGCCTATAATTAGAGATGGGCGTATTTCTCAAAAATTAGATTCGGTCACTTCGCTGAATTTCCCGACAAAATTAAATTCGGTCCGAATTACTTTGGGACGAATCACATTAAAAACCAGCTATTTCCAGGCTTCACAGAGCCTGCAGGGTGCTGTAGAACGTTGTGCCATGCTTAAATATGCAGAGGGAGCTTGTTTGGTCTTCATACAATGTTGTGTTTTAGTATGACACGCAGATGACTGCCGCCGCTCTTAGAATCGCTTCACTATAAAATTCCCTGGGCACTTAAGAGGGAAAAACTGACCAAAAAACTGAAGCGGAAATGTAGCCTGATAAAGTCATGCCAGAGAAAGCTGGAAAAAAAGCTGAGAGCTCAGGTGGCAACATTAGTGACAGAGTGTGGGAGGTGACGGCGGCAGCCACAGCACATGGGTCAGCGAGTGGGACAATGACATTCTGGAGGTGCAAAAACAGGAGTAGGGCCCCAGAGTGGCACAATGACACAGTGTGGAGGTCACAGCAGAAGCAGCATGAGTCAGACAGTGGCACAATGACATTTTTGGATGTGGCAAAAAACAGGAGTAGCCACAGAGTGGCACAATGACAGAGTTGGAGGTCACTGCCAGCAAACATGAGGTCAGACAGTGGCACTGACAATTCTGGAGGTGGGAAAAAAAGTAGTAGGCTACAGAGTGGCACAAGACAAAAGGGGAAAGGGGACGGTGCAGCAGCATGAGGTCAAACAGTGGCACAATGACATTCTAGAGGTGGAAAAAACAGGAGTAGGCCACAGAGTGGCACAATGACACGGTGTGGAGGTCAAGGCAGCAGCAGCATGAGGTCAGACAGTGGCACAATGACATTCTGGAGGTGGCAAAAACAGGAGTAGGCCACAGAGTGGCACAATGACACAGTGTGTAGGTTACGGAACAGCCACAGGGAGCCCCATGGGGTCAAGAGTGGCACAATGACATTCTGGAGGTGGAAAAAACTGGAGTTGGGCACAGAGTGGCACAATGACACAGTGTGGAGGTCACGGCAGCAGCAGTATGAGGTCAGAGAGTGGCACAATGACATTCTGGAGATGGCAAAAACAGGAGTAGGCCACAGAGTGGCACAATGACACGTGTGTAGGTTACGGCAGCAGCAGCAGAGGTCAGACAGTGCATAATGACATTCTGGAGTGGCAAACAGGATTTGGCCACAGAGTGGCACAATGACCGAGAGTGGAGGTGACGGTGGCAGGAGAAACATCATGACGTCAGAGAGTGGCACAATGACATTCTAGAGGTGGAAAAACAGGAGTAGGCCACAGAGTGGCACAATGACACAGTGTGGAGGTCACGGCAGAAGCAGCATGAGTCAGACAGTGGCACACTGACATTCTGGATGTGGCAAAAACAGGAGTAGGCCACACAGTGGCACAATGTGAGCGCGTGGAGGTCTCGGCAGCAGCAGCATGAGGTCATACAGTGGCACAATGACATTCTGGAGGTGAAAAAACAGTAGTAGGCCACACAGTGGCACAATGACAGAGAGTGGAGGTGACGAGGCAGCAGCATGAGGTCAGACAGTGGCACAATGACATTCTGGGGGTGGAAAAAAAAGGGGTAGGCCACAAAAGTGGCACAATGACACGGTGTGGAGGTCAAGGCAGCAGCAGCATGAGTCAACAGTGGCACAATGACATTCTGGGGTGGCAAAAACAGGAGTAGGCCACAGAGTGGCACAATGACAGAGAATGGAGGTGACGGCACCAGCAACAGCAGCAGCAGCATGAGGTCATAGAGTGGCACAATGACACAGTGTGGAGGTCACGGCAAACGCAGCATGAGGTTAGACAGTGGCAACAATGACACATGTGTAGGTTACAGAAGCACCACACAGCAGCATGAGGTCGACAGTGGCACAATGCATTCTGGAGGTGCAAAATCTGGAATAGGCCACAGGGTGGCACAATGATGCAGTGTGGAGGTCACGGGACCAGCAACAAGCCCGCAGCATTTAGGTCAGAGAGTGGCACAATGACAGAGCGTGGAGGTGACGGCAGCAGCAGCATGAGGTCAGAGAGTGGCACAACGACATTCTGGAGATGGTAAAAACTGGAGTAGGCCACAGAGTGGCACAATGACACAGTGTGTAGGTTACGGCAGCAGCAGCATGAGGTCAGACAGTGGCATAATGACATTGGAGGGGGCAAAAACAGGGGTAGGCCACAGAGTTGCACCCAAAGACCGAGAGTGGAGGTGACGGCGGCAGGAGAAACAGCATGAGGTCAGAGAGTGGCACAATGACATTCTAGAGGTGGAAAAACAGGAGTAGGCCACAGAGTGGCACAATGACACAGTGTGGAGGTCACGGCAGAAGCAGCATGAGGTCAGACAGTGGCACAATGACATTCTGGATGTGGCAAAAACAGGAGTAGGCCACAGAGTGGCACAATGACAGAGTGTGGAGGTCACCGGCAGCAGCAGCATGAGGTCAGACAGTGGCACAATGACATTCTGGAGGTGGCAAAACAGTAGTGGCACAGAGTGGCACCAAAACAGAGAGTGGAGGGTGACGGTGGCAGCAGCATGAGGCAAACATGGCACAATACATTCTGGAGGGGAAAAAACAGGAGTAGGCCACAGAGTGGCACATTGACAGAGTGTGGAGGTCAAGGCAGCAGCAGCATGAGCTCAGACAGTGGCACAATGACATTCTGGAGGTGGCAAAAACAGGATAGGCCACAAAAGTGGCACAATGACAAGAATGGAGGTGACGGCTCCAGCAACAGCAGCAGCAGCATGAGGTCATAGAGTGGCACAATGACACAGTGTGGAGGTCACGGCAGCAGCAGCATGAGGTTAGACAGTGGCACAATGACACAGTGTGTAGGTTACAGAAGCAGCCACAGCAGCAACATGAGGTCAGACAGTGACACAATGACATTCTGGAGGTGGCAAAATCTGGAATAGGCCACAGAGTGGCACAATGATGCAGTGTGGAGGTCACGGCACCAGCAACAGCAGCAGCAGCATGAGGTCATAGAGTGGCACAATGACAGAGCTGGAGGGGACGGCAAGACCCTGAGGTAGGAGGG
>JAODAL010038305.1:0-39375 GCA_025379985.1 Phyllomedusa bahiana
GCGTGCTCAAAAATAGAGCCCACACAATTGCTGTGGGGAACCAGCTGTAAGTTACAGCTGTTGGCTTGGGGTATTGGCTGCGACTGGAGTTTACTTCGGTCTCAGACGATTAACCCCTTAGATGCAGTGGTCAATGGCGACCGCAGGAGCTAAGAGAAGGACAGAAAAAGGGAGCTCCCTCTGTCTCCATCAGCACCCCGCAACGTGATCACGGGGTGTAGATGTCAGGCTACCCGGAAGCCTGACAAAAGGCATGACCAAAATTGATTGACAGTTACTAATATAGTGCAATGCAGGCTGGGACAAGTAAATAGACAAAAAATTGTGTAAAAAACATGAATAAAGTAAAACATGTACACTGCCCTTTTACCATTAAAAATGGCAATTACACCCCCCCACCAAAAAAAAACACTAAATAAAATAGAAAAATTTAATATTGCCACATGCATTATGGCCTAGCTTATAAATCTGTCATATTTAACCCACACGGTCGCCGTTAATAAAAAAAAAAAGTAAATACCAACAATGGCAGAATTGCGATCATTGTTGATCCCACTGTACAAATAGCTATCAATAAGTCATATAAACCACAAAGTGGTACCAATGAAAACGTCAGTTCATCCCGCCAAACAAAAGTCCTTAGCTCCGTATACAGAAAAATAAAAAAAAGTTATGTCTATCAGAATACTGCGATGCCTAAACATTGTTTTACACGTAAACATTTTTTTTTCGTAGGCTGCTACATTACAAACAATATAAATTGGGTATCAATGTAATCATGTCGTCCCACAAAGTGGTACATGTCACGTATACTGTATGATGAGCGCTGTGCACCCCAAAAGTCACGTGTACCCCAAAATGACACCAATAAGTCAACTCATCCAGCAAGAAACAAACCCCCCTCTGTAGCTATATATACAGAAAAATAAAAAGGTTATGACCCTCAGACTATGGCAATGCAAAAAAACAGTTTTATATTTTAAATAAGTGTTTTTATTGTGTTAAAGCAGTAAAACAGAAAAAGCTATGTAAATTTGGTATAGCTGTAATTATGTCAACCTACTGAGTCAAGTTAACATGTCATTTGCAGGGTGACTGCTGTGAAAAATAAACACAACGAGGATTGCTGTACTCTTGCCTCCCAAAAACCATGATAAAAATTATCAAAGTGTCATATGAATCCCTTAATGGTACAAATGAAAACATCAGTTAACCCTGAAAAAAATGAGCCCTTATTCATCTCCATGTACTGAAAAGTAAAAAAGTTATGGCTGTCAGAATGATGAGCTAAAAACTTAATTTTTTATAAAAGTATTCCTATTGTATAAAAGTAGTAAAACACAAAAACTACCGTATATACTCGAGTATAAGCCGACCCGAGTATAAGCCGAGGCACCTACTTTTGCCCCAAAAAAACGGGAAAACTTATTGACTCGAGTATAAGCCTAGGGTAAAAAATGCAGCAGCTACTGGTAAATTTTAAAAATAAAAATGGATACCAATAAAATTACATAGGCAGTTTAATATCCCCCATAGGCAATTATAGGCAGATATATGGCCCTATAGGCAGGTATATGTCCAAAAGGCAGGTAATATGGCCCCATAGGCATGTAATAGGCAGTTATATGTCCCCCATAAGCAGATTATGGGCAGGTATATGGCTCCATACGCAGGTAATAGGCAGGTATAGGGCCCCCATACGCAGGTATAGGGCAGGCTGTAGGCAGGTATAGGGCAGGTATAGGCAGCTGTAGGCAGGTATAGGGCCGGCTGTAGGCAGGTATAGGGCAGGTATAGGCAGGTATAGGGCAGGTATAGGGCCGGCTGTAGGCAGGTATAAGGCAGCTGTAGGCAGGTATAGGGCCAGCTGTAGGCAGGTATAGGGCCAGCTGTAGGCAGGTATAGGGCCAGCTGTAGGCAGGTATAAGGCAGCTGTAGGCAGGTATATGGCAGCTGTAGGCAGGTAAAGGTATAGGGCCGGCTGTAGGCAGGTATAGGCAGCTGTAGGCAGGTATAGAAAGGTATAGTGCCGGCTGTAGGCAGCTATAGGCAGGTATAGGGCAGGTATAGGCAGCTGTAGGCAGATATAGGGCCGGCTGTAGGCAGGTATAGGCAGCTGTAGGCGGGTATAGGCAGCTGTAGGCAGGTATTGGGCCGGCTGTTGGCAGGTTTTGGGCAGGTATAGGGCAGGCTGTAGGCAGGTATAAGGCAGCTGTAGGCAGGTATAGGGCCGGCTGTAGGCAGGTATAAGGCAGCTGTAGGCAGGTATAGGGCCAGCTGTAGGCAGGTATAGGGCCAGCTGTACGCAGGTATAGGGCAGCTGTAGGCAGGTATGGGCAGCTGTAGGGCAGGTATAGGCAGCTGTAGGGCAGGTATAGGCAGCTGTAGGGCAGGTATAGGCAGCTGTAGGGCAGGTATAGGCAGCTGTAGGCAGGTATAAGGCAGCTGTAGGCAGGTATAGGGCCGACTGTAGGCTGGTATAGGCAGCTGTAGGCAGGTATAAGGCAGGTATAGGCAGTGTGGGAGGTATAGGGCCGGCTGTAGACAGGTATAGGCAGCTGTAGGCAGGTATAGAAAGGTATATGGCCAGCTGTAGGCAGGTATAGACAGGTATAGGGCCGGCTGTAGGCAGGTATAGGCAGCTGTAGGCAGGTATAGGGCCGGCTGTAGGCAGGTATAGGCAGCTGTAGGCAGGTATAGGGCCGGCTGTAGGCAGGTATAGGGCCGGCTGTAGGCAGGTATAAGGCAGCTGTAGGCAGGTATAGGCAGTTTAAAAAATAAAAAAACAAACACTTACCTAGCTCCCCGCTGCTCTGTCTCCCTCGCCGCTCCGCCTCCTCGCTGTCCGGCCTCCCGCGCGCTGTCCTGTCTTCCCGACACAGGCGGGTGACGTCATCAGGCCGCGCACGCAGCGTGATGACGCACGCAGCGTGATGACGCACGCAGCGTGATGACGCACGCAGCGTGATGACACACGCTGCCTGTGCCAGAAACTGCAGGCGGCCGCGAGTCTGCTTGCGGCAGCCCGGAGGCCACTGCGTAGCACGGAGCGCTCGCTCTCTGCCCCGCAGTGGTATCCCTTCACCTGCATGCGCTCCGGAGGAGTCGCATATAGGTGAAGGGATCGCGGACAGTGCCCGGGCCAGCGCAGCGCCCGGACACTGTGCGCTCACTCGGCCTTCAGTTATATGCGCTCCCTGAGGAGCCGCATATAGCTGAAGCGTCCCTGTCAGCACTCGGGCCATCGCTGCGCCTGAGTGCCGACAGTGACTCGATTATAAGCCGAGGGGAGGTTTTTCAGCACATTTTTTGTGCTGAAAAACTCGGCTTATACTCGAGTATATACGGTATATGTAATTGAAATCTTTGTACGGTCCCTCGTAGTAACGTTATGTTATTTATACTGCACGGTGAACACTATAGAAATTAAAACCCAAAAAACAATAACGGAATTTTTCGTTTTTTTTTTTTTTTTTTTACATTTACACTGTTGCTAAAAAAAAAAAAAAAAAAAACTGTATTGTGGGCACGAAATGCACAATACTCCTTTGTTTGTTCATTCCAAAATGGGGTGGCTTCTGAAAGATTTCACCTGTACTGGTACATATGCGCCAAAATTGGCCCGTGTGAACATACCCTAAGGGTGTCGCAAACATATAATTGTGCCTAACAAATATTCTAATGAAAATGAGAATCCAAGGTCCAGTAGGTGCTCCTACTTTTCTGAGGCTTATGGTTGAATCAAATAGCGCTTTGGGGCCACATATGTGATATCTCTAAAAACTGCAGAATCGAGTTTATCTATATTAAGTTGTTTCCCTGTTATCTATTGTATGCCAGCAAATAATGGATTAAAATTGAAAATGTGCAAGAAAAGTGACATTTTGAAATGTCAATTCCACTTTGCTTTAATTCCTGTGTAACACCTAAAGGATTAACAAACTAATAACATGCTGTTTTGAATGTTTTAAAAGGAGCAGTTTTTTAGATTGAGGCATTTATGGGGTGTCTAACATACAAGCCACATCAGAACTGGACTGGTCCCTAGAAAAGTAATTGTTGAAAATTGTTAAGTATCCTAATGCTGTAAAAAAAAATAGACACTTAAAAAATTATGCCAACATACAGTAGACATATGGTAGATGTCGATAAGATTGATCCTGTTTAAGAAGGGAGTGACAAAATCATCTGCTGAGGGGAGGGCGGAGTAGAGAGTTGAAAGTGTTGAATAATTGTCAAAGGTTCTGAGACCGAGAATATAACGATGGTAAAATAATCTTGTTCGGCAGTAGTTAGTGCAGACTTGAAGTTGAGGAGTGTTTGTATGAAGCAAGGTCATTCGTGGAGTAAGTTTTCTTCCAGCGGTATTTAGCAACCATGGAAGCTTGCTTCAGTTTTTGTCAAATCTATGTGCCAGGGTTGCCTGTTAATTTTGCAGATGAAGGTTATACAGTGAAGAAGATAAGCAGATTCTGGTCAGATATGGAGAGGGAAGAGTTAGATAAGCGGGCAGAGTTGGGTGAAGACCTGGTCCAGTGTGGTTCCAGAGGTCCACTTTGAGAGGCCGAAGGAAGAGGAAAAGGATAAGAGTTTGCCAAGTGGGGTGTGTAGATAGGGATGGTGAAATTTCCCATGATGATAGTGGGAATGTCAGTAGAAAGGAAGTGGAGAAGCCAGGTGGAAAAATGGTAAAGAAAAGCAGTGGCAGGGCCTGGTAGTTGGTAGACAGCCACTTGAAGATTGGAGGGGGACAGAGTGCACCTCAAAGGAGAGGAGGGTAATTGAAAGTAGAGGTGGAAAAGGAATAGGTATCTTAGAGGAGAAGGCTAAAGCCTCCGCCATATTTGTTATCCAGTCAGTGAGCTTGGGTAAATTGAAGACCCCCAAAAGAGGACAGTAAAGTAGAGCCATGTTTCCGTCAGGCCTAGGAATGGTACGTTACATGCAATAGGTTGTGAATGTAGGTACTTTGTTGCACACAAACCATGTGTTCTAGAGGGCTTAAGAGAGAGGAAAAAGGGGAGCTGGGATCATGGGAATAGATTTTAGTTTTAAAGGGATAAAGGAGTTTGTGGTGGCAGATCCATTAAGGTTTGGGACATATACTGGAAATGTGGTGAGGGGGTCCATTATTAAGGCTTAGTTAGATAGTTCCACCTCGATGACTTGGACCTATCTCTGCTGCGCTAAATTTATCTAGCCCCTGTCTTATATCCTTCTTAATTTTGGCGACATGGGATATAATTCGCCCTCTCAATACTGCTTTCGCCGTATCCCAGAGAAGCTGTGGGGTATTCGAGTGCTCTGCGTTCAAGGATCTAAATTCGATCCACCAGTTCTGCAACAGCAGCTGAAACTTCTCTCTATCTGCCAGAAAGGTTGGAAATCTCCATATAAAGTCAGTGCCTCTCGGGATGGTATCACTCAACGTAATCGACATTGGGGCGTGATCTGAAATTATGATGTCATCTATCCTGGAGTCCCCAAGTCGGGGTTTCAAAGAAGGGGAGATTAGGCAGTAGTTGATACGACACCATGAATCATGTACCGGAAAATAAAACGTATATTCTTGGCCTTCAGGATACATTAATCTCCATGCATCTACCATCCCTTTCCTCTCCAAAAACTCGACCAAGGCCGAATCACGGAGTGCCGATCCACTAGAGCTTGCATTTGGCCTCTTTAGATCCTCTTTTGTTTCGACAACAGTGTTAAGATCTCCCCCCACAAGTTTCAGCCCAATAGAGTCTGTCAATACCCGGGTGGCCAAATCAGAGAGAAATCTATTCTGACTTTCATTTGGGCAGTAAACATTATAGACACTTATCATTTCTGTATGAGTGGAAAGAGTTACCCTATGCTCCCTATCTTCTAGATCTCTACTGTGATCTAGAACCTGGTATTGTAAATGCTTGCCAAGTAGTGTTATAACTCCCGCTTTTGAATTTATAGCTGGAGATCCCAGGACTTCCCCTACCCATAGTTTCTTCAGCCGGAAAAAATCCCCCTCCCCAGGTGTGTTTCCTGGAGCAGGGTAAGGTCAGCTTTTAGGCGCTTTAAGTGCCGAAGCACCATCATCCGTTTTTGCGGTGACTGTAATCCTTTCACATTCCATGTGATAATACGGATGGTATGCTGAACACTGGATAACTAATTGACTGTAGTGCAATCCCCAAATATATCCTTAACAAGTTAAAATTATCAAAATTTGAACATAGGAGAACGTCCCAAAATCCCCGAAACAGAAAAAATGCACTTCATAATCTGGAGGTGACTAACGTCGCACCTCCTAAGAAAGCAGTGCCGTGGAACTTCCTTTTTTCCGCTCCACTCAGACCGTCCATCCAATAACAAAATCTCCTAAGAGAAGCTCCACCCCCTCCCTCTGCGTACTGTGTTGCTAAAACCTGTTCACTGGCTCAGATATATTCGTCATTGATAAATTGTATGCTATAAAATATGAACCATAAATTGTGTATTATTCATTGTAATCCGTAAATTATACCCCTGACACCTGTTAGCCCTTTAATCCCTCCAAAGAAAAAAATATTACTCATTTTTCTCCTCCTTAACTTCCAAAAGCCATAACGTTTTTATTTTTACACCTACATAGACACATGAGGGCTTTTATTTTGCGAGACAAGATTTACTTTATAACGGTGTTATTCATATTACCATAGAATATACTGGGAAACCGCAAAAAAATTCTGAGTGGGGCAAAATGTGAAAAAAAAATGTACTTGCGCCATGTTTGCAGGAATTTTGTTTTTGCGGCGTTCAATCTTTGGTAAAAAATGATGTGTTATCTGTATTCTACAGGTTGATACGCATCCGGCAATACCAAACATGTAGGGTTTCCGTTATGTTTTGGTGGCGTAAAGAAATTCCAAATATATTTGAAAATTGCGCTATTTTGTGCGACCAATAACCTTTTTGTACTAACACCTATGGACGTCAGCGAGGGTGCATTTTTTGCGGGCTGAAGTGTACTTTTTATTGCTAGCAGTTTGGAATGTATGCAACTTTTTTGACCACTTGTATTCCAATTTTTATAGGACATGAAATGACCAAAAAAAACTCAGTTTTGGCATTTGGAATTTTTTTTTCTTCTACGGTATTCAACGTACGGGATAAGTGATGTTATATTTTATTAGATCAGACTTTTTCGGACGTGGCAATACCAAATATGTGTAACTTTTTTTATTATTTTTTTTACTTGTAAAATGGCGAAAGGGGGGTTGAATTTGTAACTTTTAATATATATATATATATATATATTATATTATATATATATATATATATATATATATATATATTATATATATATATATATATACTTATTTAAATAATTAACTTTTATTTTTTTACTTTAACTTTGAGTCCCCCCCCCCCCCCCCCCCTCCCACACCCGGGCACTTCACCACTAGGGGGCTCGATCATTTCTACAGCCTAATGCATTGTATAGACAATGCATTAGGCTGTACCAAGATGGCGTTTTCCCCACTTCCTGCCTGGGGCCGGAAGTGGGGCAAACAAGAACATGGCAGCAATGGAGGCCTTCACAAGGCGTCCTGCTGCCCTGTCCAGGCATTGGATCACCGAAGGAACGCAGCAGTGACTCCGGTCCGAGTGAAGAACGGTGCCCGAAAGGATACCTGTTGTATGCCGAGTCCCTGAAAAGAGCATATGTATAATTGTTGTCACAAAACGTCTGTCGCCCCAAGCTTTCTCTCCATCCAGCACTGCATTTCGGCATTGACCATCAACCAAGATGACTTGTAGGCCTTGCCCCTCCACTGCTGATTGCGGATCCTTGAAGAAGAGAGGCGGGCCCTCAGATTGAAATACTTTCAGCGTCGCTGTGTACAGTAAAGCGAATTTCTGCTGGTTTTTATTCAGTTCTGAACAAATGGCTGAAAATGCTGGTATTGTTGTAGGCGGAACCGCAAAGGGGCTCGTCGTCCTAGTGGGGGGTCAAATCAGTATATTGAATGGCACGTGCCAAACAAATCACAAGCTGACAGTCTGCAGTCTACTGAGATCTCTTAGTCCTTTATTACAAAACACGTTTTTATAGCTGGGCGTAAACAAAAATTCCATAGACAACATGTGTCATACATCCACCCTCTTCATTGGTATACTTATCTATATCTTCAACTAACACAACCCCTCTTTGTCTCAGAAAAGCAAAATAGTAAAGGCCAGTGGCCAACTTGGTTTTTTAAGTTACTTCGAGGCACAACAGGGTGTGTCTGGACACAGGCACAGTCTTGTGGCTGAAATAGACATTTCACCTAATACATTCCATAACAGTATCCTCCGCCGAGAAGTCTGCAAATAATAAAATCCTGCAGACATGCAACTCGATTCCTGAGCTTTTTGTTCTGTAAGCCCTTAGTATCTCCTCTTTATCGGAGTAGTCCAGATATTTACATATTGCCGGTCTTGGGCATTCTTTTCGCTTATCTGGCACATTTGATCAATCTCTAATTTCTGCCCCCCAGTCTATGAGCACGCTCTACTTTGCATTTTCTGAGTATGCCTAAGTACTGCGGAATCTCATTTTTGCAGAGGTTAAAGCATTTATGGATAGAGATTCCGGAACACCAATCAGCTTCAAGTTGTTTCTTCTAGACCGATTTTCCAGGTCATCACATTTCTCCCACAATTTTTTGTTATCTTTGGCCACTTCTTGAAGTTGGAATTGGAGACCTTCAATATCCTTTTTCACGTCATCTAGTCGCTCATCATGCTGAGCCACTGTTCCTTGTAGCTCTTTCAATGTTGTGCCGACCATGCCAGATAAAGAGGCTTGCAGATCAGGCAAGATGATCTTGGCCACCTCTATCGCAATTTGCTTTAAGTCGTTGATTTTAAATCGAGAAGACGAAAAATCCTCAGAGTCCAGCATATTAGAAGCCGAAGTTTCAGGAAGTTGAGGCATGTCACAATCTTTTTGGTCATTAGATGACACTATGTCTCCTTTTTGGTTTTTCAGTTCACTTCTGGTCTTGGCAGACATTTTCAATAGATATCTGTCCATTTAAAAGGTATAGATATGCCCTTTGCTTCACAATATCAGTCTGGTGGGTTCCTTCTTCTCCAATAACCACTGATGGGAAGGCATATTTCAGTTTAGCTGTTTGTTAATCAGGCGACAGTAGTTAGACTTGAGACTGCTAATAGAGGCAAACAAAGGGCAATCCTATGCTTCTTTGCCAGAATGTTATGTTCTTACCCAAAAGAGATGTGGGGTCTTGTCAGGGGTTTATAACGTAGTCTATCATGCAGGGCTGTGGAGTCGGCAAGCCGAAGCCCCGACTCAGACCCCTCAATTTCCCAAACCTCCGACTCCCAACTCCGACTCCTGAATCCGACTCCTGACTCCCTCATACGCGGCGCATGTTTAAGTGATAACTTTACTGTAGTAAAATGGTAACATCAGGCTTTTTATCACCTTATGATACAATAATCAAGCTATTTAGGTAGAACAGACACTGACAAGCAAAAGAGTAACAATGTTTTGAACACTTGTGGGTAGAGTTGAAGAAAAAGCTGTATTTGTATCCAAGTCCAGTCTGCACCAACATTGGGAATATGTAGAAGAGACCTGGGATCAGATTTTAGTCAAGATATGCTTGAATCTGATTTAGAGCCCAGAAGGATTCGGGCAGTATTGAAAACCAAAAGGTGGATTTCCCAAATGCTAACAAAATAATACAAATTAACATTTTGATTTTTAGGAGCAGAACAGTAACAATGCAGTTACAGGAAAGAATCTGAGAACTAAGCAGATGCTGAATACTTGCAGGTCACATTTATGTAGATAGGTAAGATGACTGTATATAAAATTACGGTAGCCTCATGTACATAGCTGTAGTGGATGGTGAGATATGGAACCTGAAAGTCTCAAAAGTTTAAAACATTGTTACCCTTTTGCTTGTCAGTGTAAAATATATTTATTGGGTATGACTTTAGAACACCAAAAAAATGGTAAATATGCAAAACACTGCAGGAACATTTGGGGGGGTCCCTTGGAATTTGGGTTTTTGAGATTTTAGGATTTCCTCCCTCAAAATCCTGCATACCCTTTCCCCCCCAACTGAACTCATTATTTCCAGGCTAAAGGGGAAAAAGGCCTCTCTACCCAACTTTGGGGGGGGTTTGGGGGGCCCAAAGGGCCCCGGGAGCGGGATCTTTTTTCCCCCGGGGGAAACGCTTTTTCCTGCTTCCAAGTCATCAATTACACTCCTCATGTTTATAAAAAGGGTTTAAGTTGGGGGGCAAGGGAGCACTGGGCCGGGAACCCCCCAATTTCCTCCCCTTTTCATTTTTAAAAAAAAAAACTGGACCAACTTATTAAAAATATTTTTTGGGATTCCCGGGGTCCCGGTTTCCCTTTTTTTGACGATCCCCAACCCCCCTGCAAAAATTTGGGAAAAACCCACTTCCACGACTCCGACCCACACCCTTTCAAACATGGAATCGGGGGAAAGGGCCCGTATGAAACTTTTTAAAAACGGTGCCCCCAGGTTTGGGCCCTGAACTAGATTTTAGTCTCTTTAAAAGGGTTTGTGCAGGACTTAAAGTGGGGCTTGGCTTGGGCCCTATGCCTTTCCCGGTAAAATGGCCCTTTTCTGTCCGGGTGCCGATTTTTCGGCCTTTCTCCCCTGGGGGGAGCCCGCGGCAGGGGTGTTTAAAAGGGGCTCAAACCCCCACCCCCTGTTTTCTTTCCTGCCAGCGGGTAAAGTTTCCCCCCCCCTGCGCCCTTCTTTTTCTCCCCTGTGGTCACGGCACCATCCGCCGCTAAATAGGTCCCGCTTCCCCGGGGGGGAGTAAGCCCCTCCCCCGGCTGGGGGTTTTCGGGGCCCCCTCAAACCGCGGCCCCCGAAGGGATGGTGGAACCCGGAAAAATGTCATTGTTTTTTAATTTTTTTTTACGTTCGCCCGGGGGCAGGGGTAAATGACTGGGGAAACTTTTCTATGGGTGGTCCGGAAAAATTGCAAAAAGATTTTAATTTTATATAGTTTTTAATGTTTTTAATTTTCTTGGGACAAAAAAGAAATAGGTTTTATAAAAAATTGGGGTTTTTTTGTTCTATTTTAAAAGCCATAAAATTTTTTTAATTTTTTTTTGTTTACATGCTGATTTTGGCCTTTTTTTTTTGTGGGAAAGGTTTTAAAGTTTTTTTTTTTGGGACCATTTTTTGGGGGTTTCCCTATGACGCTTTTTATCATTATTATTAAAAATTTTTGTGGGCGGGTTTTTAAAAAAAAAAAATACCGCAACCTGGGAGTGGTTTCTTATTTTTTTTTTTTTTACAACTTGGGCCACCCAAAAAAATGCTTTTTTTAAATGACATTTTTTTAGGGGTTTACTCCGCAGGTCGATATTATTAAAAGTTTAAAAACCCCAAAATTTTTAAAAATTTTTTTTTGGGTTTTTACTTTTAAAAATTTAAAATTTTAAAAAAAACTTTTTTTCAAAAAGGGGGGAAAAAATGTTTTTGCCCCCCTCCCCTTTTAGTCTGAGGGGCCATAAATTCTTTTATTTTTCTGTGGTTTTTAAGAAACTGTATAAGGGGTTGTTTTTTTTCGGGGGTGAAATTGACGTTTTTTTAAATTTGGTTTTTCATTTTTTTGGGGGACACGGGGTTTTTTTATCGCTTTTTTTTTAAAACCCTTTTCTTTTTAAGGGGAGGGGGAAAGGAAAAAAACTGCAATCCTAGTAGTGGGTTTTTTTTTTTTAAAAAGCGCCCCACAAAGCTGTATCTGTAATAGGTTTAGTTTTTTTTTCCTTGGAAAACGAGATGGGTTACCGGGCCCAAAACCCAGTTTATACGTTTTTTTTTTTAAAAAAAAACATTTTTTTTTGTGTAGAACAATTTTTTAAAGCCCTCACAATCTTTGTAATAGCCATAAAAATTTTTAATTTTTTTTCCCTATTCAGGAAACTTTTTTTGTAAAGGGGTTTTTTTTTTTTGTTTTTTTGGGGGATGAAAAAGACGTTTTTTAAAGGGACCCACGATGGGTTTTAAAAATGAGTTTTTTTTATCGGTTTTTTTTTTTCCCCTTTTAATGGGCTGCGGGTTTGAACAAAAAAATCGCCCCCAATTCCCCTGGCTGGGCTTTTTTTTGTTTTTTTTTTTTTACGCTGTTTTACCGTAAAAGGTTAATTAAAAGTTACATATTTATAAAAGTGGGTCCCTTACGCAAAGCAGTTAAAACCAAATATGGTTTCTTTATTTTTTAAACTTTTTTTGGGGGGATTGGCCCTTTTGTAAAAGGGGGGAAAATAATAATAATAATTTTTAAAAAATTTTTTTTATACGGGCCCAAAAATATTTCCCCAAACCCCTTTTTCAAATATAAGGGTTTTAAGCACAGACAAACCCAAAATTTCCCCTTTTTAAAAAAAACCCACGTAAAAAATCAGGGGCACGGGGGGTTTTTGGGGGCCCTGCTTCCGCAAGAGCTTTTTTAAACATTAAAGGGGATAATTGGGGGAAACAAAGGGTTTTTTAAAATTTCTTGGTTTACCCAAGGGGCCAGCCATGTTTTAAAATTAAAATATTGGGGGAGTTAAAACAAAAAAAAATGGGGTGAACCGGGCCAAAACCCAACCATACAACTAATACAGATAATGGCCCGTGGGTGCCCAAAATTTAGGAAGTGAAAGGGGAAAGTGTGACAGGGAAATTTTGGGGGGGGTTTAAAAAAATTTGGGGGCCCGTTCAACCGGCTTTTTTGTCCGCGGGAATTTTGGGGCCGTTTCCCCCGCCCCCCCCGGATTTGCGCGGGAGTAAAGGCGCCCAAACCCGGGTCGGGGGGTTAAAAATTACGGTAAATCCACTGCTCTCAAAGAAACAGGGGGGATTTTCCCTCCTCCTCCCCCCGGGGTTTTGCGGCCGGGGGGGGAGAAAAAACCGGGGGGGGGGGGGGGGGGGGGGGGAGGGGGGGGGGGGGGGGGAGAAAGGTTGACATGCCCCATTTTTTAAAGGCGCGTAACCCCGCCGTAGTTTAAAAAACCCGTTTTATGGGGCAAGGGAAACGGCGCCCCGCCGCGAAACTGGGCCCCCCCCCCCTTTTTCACGCCGGATTTGCGAGCACAAAACCGGCTCACAAATCCCCGGGGTTTAATAAAACCGGTTGGGAAAACCCGGGCCCAAGGGGTCTTGAAAAGGCTTGTTTTTTAAGAAAATGGTTTTCAGAGCGCCCCTTTTTTAAAAATGGTTTAGGGTTTTGGGGAGTTTTGGGCCCGAAAACATGGGGTTTTAAAATGTTCCAAGGGGAAAAATGGGGGCAAAAACCTTTTCGAAATTTGTAAAACTGGCAAGGGAGGGTTTGGAAAAGGTGAGGTGTGTAATCTTAAAAATCAGTAGCAGAGCGGAGAAAGGGCCCGGGGGGGGGGGGAAAACGAGATGAAGGGGGGTAGATGTAGGGGGGGGGCAGGGGCGTGGAGGGCTTTATGGGGGAGGGGTGATTAGGTTTTTGGGGTAATTTTTTGTACGGAATGGTAGCCAGTGCCAAAAGACTGACACAGGGGGGGGAAAAGGCCCTTTGTATAGCGGGGTGGAAAGGGAAAAAAACAAGCCTGGCTGCTGCCTTCGGGAAGATTGGAGGGGGGGGAGAGGTTTTTCAAAGAGGGAGACCAACCAAAAATTTGGAGGTTTTTCATTAGTCAAGACCAGAAAAGGGAAAAAGAGAACAAAAGGGGTTTGGGCTGTTTCCACAGTTGGGGAAAAAAGGGCGATTCGGGGGGATGTTCTTGAGGTGCCCGGTGACAGGGGCGGGGAAGGGAAATTGGAAAATATGGGAATTTAAAGGAAAAAGATCCCAGTCCCAGTATAACCCCAAAAACAGCGGGGCCCGCCCGCCTAGGGGTTTTTAGTTTGGGGCCACACACAAAAGAGGAAAACATGGTGGGGGGTGGTTATAAAACCCGGTGGGATTTACTAGAAGTTAAATTTTTTTTGTGAGGGGTTTTTTTTTTAAGATCAGGGAGGGCCCTTATGGGCAAGACAGCGGCCCCCCGGGGAAAATCCCCGGGTGTTTTGTAGCAGGGGAGGAGTGATTTCTCGGGAAACAGGTTTATTGTTTTTGTTATCACGTGAGAAAGGAAAAGGGAAAACCGGAAAAACTGTTTATTTGGGTTTTTCCAATTTGGGGTCTGGTTTTAGATTGAAAAGAGGGAGGAACCCCAAGAACGGATTCCCCCCTGGAAACCCCCAAAAGCAAGAGGAAGAGGGGGAGGAGGTTGGGAAACCCGGAAAAAGGGGAAAAACTTTAAGGACGGGTTTTGGGGAGGTAGGGGAAGAGAACCAAAAAGGGGGAGCGGTGTCAAGGAGGGGGGAAAGGAAAATGAGATGTTTTAGGGAGGAGGTTGGGGAAACAACAGGTTTAAACGCTGCAGAGAGATCCAGGGGGAAGCAACAATGAGTAGTTACCCCCCGAGATTTAGCAGTTTTGGGGGGTTTAAATTTTAAACTTTTGCCCAGAGCAGTTTTGGGGAGTGTAAGGGGGGGCGGAAACCTATTGCAAGGGTTCAAAAAAAAGAAGGGGGATTTGTTTGAGAGAAGCGGAAATTTGGCAAGAAAATAGGAACCAACGCTTTTCCGGGTTTAAAAGGAATTTAAAAGGGAAGGGTTTTGAGACTGGTCGGTACTTAGAGGCCGGACGGGTCCAGAGAGGGCCTTTTTTTGTAAAGGGGGGTTTTTAATAGCGTGGTTTTTTTTAAAAAGGGGGAAAGGGAAGATCCCAGTGGGGAGGGAAAAGGGGGGAGGTTACGGATTGTAGTGAGGTTGGGGAGAGGACAGTAAAGGAAAATAGATGGGACTGGGGGAAAAGGGAAAAGGGGGGAAACCAGGCCCGCAAAATGATCCAGAAAACCCGGCCGGGGGGGAGGGCCGGGGGTCTGTGCCAACCGCACCCCCTGAGAGGGAAAAAAACCCCCGGAAAAGTCTTTAGGGTGTGGAAACCCCAAAGGAGGGGGAAATGAGGGGGGGTGGGAGGGGGAATGACCCGGAAGATGCCGGGGTGGAGAGAAAAATGTAAAACAGGGCTCCTTTTACCCGGTCTGTTCCTTTAGGGCTGGAGGTGTGGGGGGAAAAATGTAGGTCGCCGTGGGTTGGGAAACGTCGAGGGAAAGCAAATTTTTCTGATTGCTGAAACCAAGTTCGTGAGAGCCCAGGGGATTGAAAGGGGGGGTGGAGAGGGAAAAGGTCATTTGGAAAACGTGAGTTTATTAAAAGAAAGGATCGGGATTTCCCCAAAAAAGCACAAAATTTTTAAAAAAGGGAAGGGGGGAAAAAAACGTTTCAACCCCAAAAAATTTTGCAGGTTAGCGGGGGTTTTCTTGGGGGAAGGGTAGGAGGTGGGAAATTTTTGAGGGGGGAAAAGGGAAGGGGGGACCGGGGGGTTTGGGGAAAAGGGGGGGTTTTCCTGCAAACCAAAAAAGCAGGGAAATGAAAAGTGATCGCAGATGGTTCCCAGTTAAATGAAAATTAATTGGCGTTTGTGCTGCCCATGAAAAAGGGTGTTTGGGGTAGTTAAAAATGAGTAAGTAGTTATGGGATGCGTGATGGGAGAGGGAAAGAGAGGAGCTAATGTGACAGAGTTGTTTGGAGGCATGACTGGGGCGGTGGGACAAGGAGGTAAAAGGCAGCAAGATAGATTGCCATAGAAAAGGCTTTGGGGGACAAAGCTGTAGGTTTGGAAACTCAGTTACTTACAAGGATAAGTTTCTGCCTCTTCTGCCCACTTCGGCCACAATTCGGTCAAAATTCATTGTCACTTAAGAAATGCTGGCAGACCAAGAGGTCTTGCAGACCACAAGGCTCCAATATATAGTGTCTATTGATTAGATCATCGCTTCCCGGTGACCCAAAAAGGGGGGTTATACAGAGATAGCAGAAAGGAAGTGCTTCAAAGGCTTATTAAACATATAAACACATCCTAATTATTTGAAACAGAGCTGGGGGTTCTATGCAGTTTACACATACCATAAAAAACACAATACAGGGAAATGAAATATACACAGCAGTTACAGTAGGAAGAGATGGTGAGGTTTGTAGTAGCTTGACATACCATGAAAAGGGCGGTCTGCGTGTTTATTTTATTTTTCGTGTTTGTGTTTTCATATTTAACTTTTTTTTAGTACTTATTTCAATTTTTTTTCACTTTTTCCCATAAGGGATTTGTAACAGCGATCTGGAGATCGCTGTTACAAGGCAGGCCAATACACAGGATTGCTGCTGTTTACTGGTCGCTATGGTGACTGCAGTTTTTTTTTTGCAGATTTTCAATTTTTATCTATTATTCACTAGAGCACGGTAATTTGTGACCAGGTAAATGAAGCTCAAAATCAGTTACTCAAAAGAGGCACATATGGGATATTTGGCTTAACCACAAGCCTCAGAATAGGAGGAGCACATCCGCTCTGGGGTCTCATTTTTATTATGATTTTATTTAGGCACCATTTCAGGTTTGCGGTCTCTTATAAAGATCCCATATTGGAAACTACACCCCTTAAGGAATATATCCAGAGGTGCAGGGAATTATCAACCCCACAAGTGTTTCACTAATTTTTTTAGCCTTAGGCTCTAAAAAAGAAAAAAACCTTTTTTCCAACAATCTGCACTTTTAGCTGAAAATGTTAAATTTGTTCAAGGAATCCTGGAAAAGAGCATCTCGAGTTTTGTTATGCAATTTCTTCTAAGTTCGACAGTATACTGCATGTGGATGTAAACTGCTGTTTGGGTACATGACAGGGACGTACAAGGGAGGGAGCACTATTTGGCCTTTGGAACACAATTTTTGGCGGGGTATATGTTTTTTGGGATTTGCAAAGCCCCAAAGTAGCAGAACAGGTGAAATCTTTCAGAAGTTGCCCCTTTTTGGATTCAACACCCCTCATGGATCTCATCTAAGGGTGTATTTGCATTTTGGGCATACAGGTGTTCCATTTTTTTTTTTTCTAGCATTGGACCATGAAAATGGGTGAAAAAAAAGCAGTTCCGCCATTGTTTTTTGGGCTTCATTTTTACAGCATTCACTTGCAGGATAAATGACATGATAACTTAAAGGGGTTGTCTCACTATATTGATTAATCATAACTCAGTCCTGTTTTCTTGGTTTCATTTTGAATTCAGGGACGTGTTTACTGGCTTCTACTATGCTGCAGTCAAAGCCAGTTGTGTAGCTATAGCAACCATTTCTGGCAGCCTAAACATGAAGATTGAACAGTCTGTAGCCTATAGCGACCCGAGAAACTGAATGCAGCCCCTACAAAGGGAGTCTCAGAATAGGGAGGACCAGTTAATGGATGTATTACACAAAGTGACTTGTTTTTGCAAAATCTTTAATATAAAAAGCAATCCTTATAGTGAGACAACCCCTTTAACTATGCGGATTGGTACAATTGCAGTGATATAAATTTTATATAGTTTTTTATGCTTTACTACTTTTACACAATAGAAATGCGTTTATAAAAAAAATTGTGTTTTTATGTCGTCATAGTCTGACAGCCATAACTTTTTTATTTTTTCTGTATACAGAGCTGATTATAGGCTTGTTTTTTGCGGGATGAGTTGACATTTTTATTGATGCCATTACGGGGTGCATATGATGCTTTTTTATCACTTTTTATTAAGGTTTTTATGAGACATTTTGAACAAAACACAGCAATCCCCGTAGTGTTTATTTTTTACAGCGGTCACTGTGCGGTTTAAATGACATGCTAGCTTTACTCAGCATATACCTAATTTGTATATTTTTTTTTTTGGTTTTACTGCTTTTACACAATAAAAGCACTTTTATTCAAAAAGGAAACATTTTTGCATCATCATAGTCTGAGAACCATAACTTTTTTATTTTTCTGTGCACGGAGCTGTAAAGCAGCTTACTTTTTACAGGATGATTTGACGTTTTTATTGGTAGCATTTTTGGGAGGACGTCTTTTTTTTTTTTTCTTTTTTTTTTTAAATGTTTTTATTCAGACTGTCAATAAAAAGCATACAATACATTATCTTTAAGATGTACATCAGTATATAGCAGGTACAGTATTATTTTGCTAACAATAACATATTACGTGCAACAGTCTATATGTGGGTGCAATAAATGCATGCCTCCCCCCAATTTCCTCTGCTTTTATTCCCGCTCATGTAAACTCTCTCAGAGGGTTACCTCCCCATCTTGAAACCCCTTATTGGCGTTAAATATGCATTATTGGCTACTTTAAGGCTCATCTATACGTAGCGTGCTGATTGTTAGAATATGAGTCTTTCAGACCGCCCCAAGACAAGGTCCTGTGTCTTAAATTTTCTCTTTGCTCCCATCTAGCCAGTTGTGAGGAGGTCTTTGCTATCCTGTTCCCAGAAGCCCTATAGACAAGGGACATTTGCGAGGGGCATTAAGTTACCCGGGTAAAAGGGGGGGTCCCAATCAGTTTCAGTTAGCTGCCTCAGCACTGTTGTACAGTAGCCATACCCTGTAAAATTTTAAAAAAAACAAAATTCCTATGTGGATGCTTTCTGACTTCCCATACGAATTTTGGGGTTGTGGTTCACGCGTTTATCCATTCCACATCTATCCCCTGCATTAATCCTTAAAATCCGGGGGTACCATCTTGAAGCCACGGATTCTGGGCCAGTGAGAAGTCATAAAAGTTGGGGACTTTTCCTTAGTCCCTTATTGGGGGTCCGGGCCAAAAATTTATAAAAAGAAACTTTGTCCTACCTCTACCGGGATCTGTTCATACTGCATGTGGAAAAAAATCTATTGACAATACACCAGGCGGGAAAATCTCCAAATTGCACTGGAAAAACCTTTTCTTCCTGCTTCCAATCCACCATATATCGAACTAATGCCGCCATACTATAAAGTTTTATATTCGGAAACCCTAGCCCTCCATTTGGCTTAGGTTGACGAAGTAGACCCAAGGGGGATGCCTTCCTGTTGAAGTAAAGGGGAGGAAAATTCCCCAACTTAAATGTTTCTGCCTAACCAGGAAGAAGTGACTCCCTTAAAGTTTTTTAAAATAACAAATCACCTCCCGGGGGTATACCCCCACGTGTCCAAAGGGGAGTTGAGTAATGTTAAAGATGGGCCCCTATTCTTAATATTTAGGGGCTGTATAAAAAAAGGGTTATGTCTGAAAGGTTTTGGCCATAGCAAATGTGTCCCAAATTTTTCAAAAAGGGGGTCAAAAAGGATCCAGGAAACTTAAGGGCCCCGTAATTTAACCTCTGTTGGGGGTTAAAATTTTTTGAAGGGGTTTTCTAAGGATGCAAAACCTGACTATCCCTAAAAATAAAAATTAAACCCCGTTCCGCAGGGGTTTTGAAGGATGGGGGCCTTCAACAAAAACTCTTTTCACCCCTATAGGAGGTTGTTCAAGCCGGGATCGGGTAGGCACGATGTCTATATTAGATTTTTCTAAACTTTTGATACTTTCCACATAAAAGGGTTGGGTAAGTAAAATGAAATTGTTGGCGGGGGGAAAATTTTGCAATGGTAAAAAACTGGCTCACTGATAAAACAAAGGGTAGAATTAACGGTAATACCAGAGATCCCTTTTTAAGGGGGGACCCGGGCTCAGTATTGGGGCCCATCCCTTTAATATTTTCAAAAAAAATATCTTACACGGGGTTTTGCACGTAAATATTATTTTTGCAAAATACTAAGCTCTGTAAAGTAACCCACAAAAAAAGGGGGTAATGTGTTTTTTAAAGGGGCCTGGTTAGGTTGGGGGGCCTGGGCAGAGAATGGCAGATGGGGGTTTTTAAAACGATAAATGCAAGGTTATACACATGGGGAGGAAAAAATCCCTTTACATGTTAAAGGGAAAAACACGGGAAAAACGTGCAGGGGAAAAGGTTTTGGGAATCCTGGTGGACAGTAAATTTAAACGTACACCATGTCAGGCAGCAACAGCCAGGCAAATAGGATCAGGTTGTATAAAAAAGGGGCATAGATCACAGATGGGAACATTATTTCCCCATTATCAAGTCACTGTTAACCCCACACATGGGAAAATTTGTACATTTTTGGCACCAGTGCACGGGGAAAGACATTGTAGAGCTTGAAAAAGGGACAAAGGGGGCAACAAAAAAAAATAAAAGGGGTGGTGGCTCAAACCCCCAAAATTTTAGCAAGGTTTTGGGTTTTTTTAGTTTTAAAAAAAAGACGGCTTCGGAGGGGCATAATAAATATTTTTTTTAAATATTAAGGGCCCCTTTTAGAGATCTCGCAAAGATTTATTTATACCCGGGGCTGAAACAAGAACAAGGGGGCATCCTCTCGTCTTGAGGAAAAGAAATTCTACAAAACATAAAAGGGGTTCTTAACTGTTTAAACGGGGAAACTGTCTGCCAAGGAAAAATTGTCATGAAATTTACTAAAAAAGTTTCAAGAAGGGGTTGGGCCTTTCTGGAGGGTGATAATTAACAAGTTAAGTACTAGGTTCTGGGGGGGTTTTGATCCGGGTTTTATTTTATTGCCAGATTGAAATTGGGAAGGAATTTTTTCCCTAACAAGGACAAATTTGGGTTCTACCTCTGAGTTTTTTTCCTTTCTCATCAACACTTTAGCAACACTTTTGCAAATGGGCTGAACTGGATGACGTTTGGGTTTTTTTTTTGGCCTTTAAAAACTATGTAACTATGTATGCGCCCTCTTACCCTGCCATATAAACGAGCGGTATATTGGATTTATTAGTTGTTCGTCTTTAGGCCTGAGATATATTGGGAGCATCTAGAGCAGGTATAATAATCTAGGGAATTCCACCATTTTGATAAGGTTGGCTCTTCCCATGTAGTTAAGAGAAATACTAGACCAAGACTTCAGGGTATTCGTGGCTGACGTGATAACCTACAACTTTTTTCCCGATAATGCTTCCAGGTTCCTAGTAAGCAAGATACCTAGGTATTTTAGGGAGGAGACTCACCATCGTATATTATATGCTGAGGACCACAGGGGTGCAGCAGGGCCCTTCAAAAGGAGGCCTTCACTTTTATCCACATTGATTTCATAACCCGAGAGACGTCCCTTATCTTGTATTTCGCCAACACATGGGATAGTGTCTGCTGCAGATTTGCGATCATCAACAGCAAATCATCTGCGTATGCAGCTAGTTTTATCTCAAAGTTGCATTTACTGATTCCTTGAAAGGACGCCTCTTGAGAAATGTAATACCAAAGTGGATCCATGGAAACATTAAATAGTACGGGCGATAATGGACAACCATGTTTTACCCCTTGAAAAACAAAGGCTGCGTTATAGTCCATTAAACAAAATTAGTGGTACATTTAGTGTAAAAAGATCCAAAAAAAAAATTTTCAAAAGTAGGGCGAAAACCCCTCCTAGTCAGGGGGTATCAAAAAAAGGGCCCGGGGACTTATCAAAACCTTCCTCATCCAGGCCTAGTAACATGGGGTACGGGGGGTGGGGTCGTGAGCCTCCAGACGCCCCCCTTTGCCCCCCCGAACATTATGAACTGAGTGGCGTCCCGCAATAAATCATGCTTGATAAAAGGATGGGATTTTTTGGAGAACTGCTGTAAAAAGACTATAATTTTGGCCAAAACTTTTTTTTAATCATGATTGAATTAAGATATCGGCCGATTGTGAGCAAGTGGGATCTTTTTCGGTTTTTAAAAGGGAAGTTGTTCCTGGGGTCGAAAAAAAGACCCCCCCCCCCCCCCCCCCCACCTTTCCCGAAGTGAAGGAAGATCTCATTGAATAGTCTAGTGAGATAGGGGGCTACTTCAATGTTGAGAATTTTATAAAATTCGTCTAAAAAAACCGCCGGGGCCCGGGGACTTTCTTTTGCCGAGAGGTGATAGCACTGCGCACCTCCTCCTCTGATCTGTCACACTCTAGGTTCAGGCTCTGTTCCTCAGAGATATTCGGCGTATGTACCATTTCTAAGAAAGCGGTTTTACGCATCAATATTTCCCATGGGCTTTCACAGAGGAGATGGGAGGCTGCGCATTCCATGGTTTAGTTATTCTGGCTAACATTGCGCCCTGCCTACCACCCCATCTATAATATTTATTTTGTATTTCTCTAGTGTGCCACACTGCGGAGCCATGTAAGAAAGTCTCAAGCAGTCCTTGGGCCTCCCTTAATCTTTCCTTAGTTTGTGGGCTAGGGGAATTTGCACCCTTTGAGCCTCCCTTAAACTTGAGTATGGGACTTTAAATTTCTCGCCGCGTCTTACATAGCTGATAACATTGCCCCCGAGTACCGCCTTGGCGGACATCCACAGTAAGGGGATATTATCCTCATGGACTCCGTTATCTTTTAAATATTGCTTCCAGTGTATGATTAGAAATTCCCGGAAATCTTCAGAACCGTAAAGGTAACTAAGGAACCTCCAGACCCTGGACTTGAGGAACGACCCTAGGTTTCCCAATTTTAAAGCTATAGGGGCTTAGTCTGATATCATCACTAGCACCTCAGAATACAGGGAAACCAAGACCATGGCTAGATCTATCCGTGAAAATGTATCATGCACTGCCGAATAAAAGGTATTTATTCTGTCCGTTGGATTGGTGGTCCGCCAATGGTCAAATATCTCCAAGTTCTCACATAGCAGCTCTACAGAAGGGTTTGTGTGGTCCCTCTGGAGCAGAAAATCCACAACCCCGGCATAGAAAGCCTTGTTTGGTTGATTTGGTGCATACATATTAAATATTGTGTATATCTTATTAGCCACTTTCACTCTAAGATATATGAAGCACCCTTCCTGATCTAGGTACTGATCAATCACTTCCTGTACTAAGCCCTTCCTGAAATATATAGCCACATGCCTAGTTTTAGTTTTATATGTGGAAACCACAGGGGTGTCCAGCCAAGGTGCCCGCAGTGGAATAAAAGGGTCTGTTTGCCAGTGAGTTTCTTCGAGGCAGATGATATCTGCCTTCATCCTCTTTAGATGTAAAAGGACGTTTCTGCGCTTTTTGGGAATATTAAGCACAGCCACATTCCAAGATATTATGTTTAGGAGAGAGGTGGTTCCGCCTTCTAATCCCGAGCACACAGCAATACTCATTCTGTATATCTGAAAGGGGGAACATTACACAGAGAAAACTGCAGCAGTCGGCAAATCAGGGTGTCCTACCGAGCACCCCACTTGCCAGTCAGTATGAGAGAGAAACGGTAGGTTAGCGCTACGTGGAGGGGAGAACACAAACATAACATACCCAAACAAACCCTAGTACAAACATAACCTTCAGTGCTAAGATATTTAGCATTGCCAATAGGGCAATTGCCCATTTTCATGGACTTTCAGTTTTGCTGGATACATCAGCTGGAAACGGATGTTGTGGTCATGTAACTGTCTGCAGACTGCATGAAAAGCTTTCCTTTTAAGAGACACCTGGGTGGAAAAATCTTGAAAAATCAGAACCTTCTACCCATTAACATATAGGTCTCGTTTCTGTCTATATGCCCGCCGCAATTGTTCCTTGATGGTCCAGTTGTGAAACCATGCTATGATCGGTCTGGGTCTTCCCCTCTGCTCCCTCCTAATCCCCAGTCTATGCACTCGCTTTATCAGCAGGGCATCTTGGGGGAGCTCCCAATGCCACTGCTAAGTCCTTCACAAGATAAGACGCCAGTTGGTCCGAGGAGACCAGTTCAGGGACCCCAATAAACCTCAAATTGTTGCGTCTCTCCCTATTTTCAAGATCCTCTAATTTTGCCTGTATGGCTTCAATGGATGTATGGTTGGTTGCTGATGTGCTCTCCTTGAGATCTCTTCCTGAATTGTAACGGCCCTCGCTGTTCGTGTGCGTCTTCAGAAAAACTTACTGCGATACCATTGCTGTGAGCAGACACCGCTGCAGAAGGTCAAGATGCACTCAGTGTAGAAGATAAGGCGCTCCCCGTCCGTCTTCGCTGTCGCTCGAGCAAGAGGCTGCGGTCATTCTGCGTCTCGCCGTATTCTCCGCTATGGATCTTTACTTTAGACCTTTATCCACAGATCCTGCATCGGCGGTTGCCTTGGGTCTTGGTCACCTCCCTGATAGCGGGACTGAGGCCTCCTGTAGTGCCTTGTGTGGTCCGGCTCCTCTGCCGGTCATAAATCAGAGCAGCAACACATCGAAGGTGGATATAGCCCCCTGTAGGTAGATAGAAGCCCCCTCTAAATAGGTACAGTTGAAACAAGAAGTTTACATACTATATAAAAGACACATATACATGTTTTTCTCACTATCTGACATGAAATCAGAATAAACCTTATCCGTTTCAGGTCAATTAGAATTACCAAAATGATTTATATTTGCCAAATACCAGAATTATGAGAGCGAGAGAATTTTCTAAGGCAGTTTTATTACTTTCTGGAAAGTTAAAGGTTTACATACATTTCATTAGTATTTGGTAGCATTGCCCGTAAACTGTATAACTTGGGTCAAACGTTTTGGATATCCTTCCACAAGCTTCTCACAATAGTTGGTAGGAATTTTGGCCCATTCCTCCTGACAGAACTGGTGTAACGGAGCTATGTTTGTAGGTCACCTTGCTCACACCTGACTTTTCAGCTTTGCCCATAAATTTTCAATAGAATTGAGATCAGGGCTTTGGGATAGCCACTCCAAAACATTGACTTAGTTAGCCTTAAGCCACTTTGTAACCAGTTTGGCAGTATGCTTCCAGTCATTGTCCATTTGGAAGACCCATTTCCGGCCAAGCTTTAACTTCTTGGCTGACATCTTGAGATGTTGGTCCAGTATTGCCACATAATCTTCTTTCCTGATGCCATCTATTTTGTGAAGTGCACCAGTCCCTCCTGCAGCAAAACAACCCCACAACATGATGCTGCCATTCCCATGTTTCACAGTTGGGATGGTGTTCTTAGGCTTCCAAGCTTTTCCCTCCAAACGCAACGATGGTCATTATGGCCAAACAGTTAAATTTTAGTTTCGTCAGACACGGGAAATGTTTCCAAAAATGTAGGTCTTTGTTCCTGTGTGCATTTGCAAACATAAATCTGGCTTTTTATGTTTCTTTTGGAGTAATGGCTTCTTTCTGGCAGAGTAGCCTTTCAGCCCATGTTGATTTAGTACTTGTTTCACTTTGAATAATGAAACAATCTTACCAGCTTCTGCCAGCATCTTCACAAGGTCTTTTGCGTTTGTTCTTGAGTTGTTATTCACATGTCTGACAAAATCACATTTATCTTTGAGACAGTCTCCTTTCTCAGCAGTATGATGGCTGGACATTCCCATCTTTTTTGTACTTTTGTATAATTGTTTGTACAGATGAACGAGGCACCGTAAGGTAGGAATATGCCCCCTTGTAGGTTGGGTTATGCCCAATTGTAGGTAGGGATATGCCCTTTTGTAGGCAGGGGTAACTCCCCATTGTGGGCAGGGATATGCCCCCGTGTATGTTGTTTTATGCCCCATGTAGGTAAATAGGCAGGTGTAAGAGTAAAAAGATGTCGTTTTATTTTTTTTTTAAAAAAGGTACTCGCATCTCCATGGTCCCCCCCCCCCCCCCACCGCATGGTCCGCTCCAGTGTAAGCGGCGTGACACTGCTTTCAGGATTTTCCTAGGCTAGAAGTTTGATTACATTGCTGCATTGTGCCCACTGCGACGCCGATGTATATATACACCGCTCACTGTCCGGCCTGTCTTCTCCCTGTACAACCAGCTGCACTGTGTGCGTGTATAAAAGTAATCAAATCGGCAGGTGGCGACCCCAGGCGATTGCCCCCCTCACTCATCTTTAGGAATGGCACTGGCTGACAAACGCCAAAAAACTTAATTTAAGTGATCAGGAGAAGTGTCAGCTCCAGTGATATCTTCTTTTTCATGATATGTAAATGTTTAGGCCTCGTTCACACGGCTTATTTCGCCGCGTATTTGCCGATGGATTGACGATCGTCAATCCGTCGGCAAATCCGTCCGAAATAGTCACAGCCTATTTTCTATTGATTTCAATAGAAAATACGGCTCGTCGTTCACACGACGCGTAGTTCCGTTCCGGATTGCCGCCGCGGATTGACGACGGCAATCCGGACGGAAAAACAATTCACATGTCATTTATTTCTGGACGGATTCACCACCTACAATGATTGTAGATGGTGAATCCGTCGGGAAATCAGTTACAAATACGTGCCACACTTAGTGGCACGTATTTGCAACTGATTTTCAACTGATTTCAGAACGTATTTACATCGGAAATCCGTTGTAAATACGTTCTGAAATAAGCCGTGTGAACGAGGCCTTACTGTACAGATTTCCGTGTTTTCTTTCCTGCTTATCGCACAACCACCTGACATTTCTCAAGGGTGTCATTTTACTTTAGTTTTTGCAAACCCTGCTCCATATTTTTATTTATACATGTGCTTTTCATATTGATATTTGAATAACTTTTTGTGTTTTTAACAGATAGTATGCAACAGTTTGTCTTCAGTGAGACCTAGACATCAGTGTTTTGATATTTTACAGAATGCAGTCACTAAACATTTGGTAAGTCCTTAAGTATTTAATATTTTTATTTTTTGTTGTGTTATAGTAATTTTAAAAAAATCCAAAAAGGAAATAACTAGCCGTATACACTTTGAGTTGTCCGAGCATTACATTCATGTGTTAGTTACATCGTACGGTTGAAAAAAGGCATATGCCCATCAAGTTAAAACAAGGGTGGGAGATAGGGAGTTTCCCCTGTTGATGAAGACTTTGGAACCCATAAGGCAAGAAGAAATCTGCCCTAAGAAAGATTTAATTCCTGATCCCAAAGTTGCCATCAGACTGGGTCTGGATATTTTTTACGGCTACATATGTGTGAATACTGTTTAGTAGTAAGTGGTTATCTGAGCCTTTCTTGATACCCTCAACAGTTTTTGCTCTGACTAGCTCCTCAGGCAGGTTATTCCACAGATTCACAGTTCTCAGGCTTTTCGCCTCTGGAGATTGAATCTTTTTTTCTCCAGACAAAAGGAATATCCCCCTGTCCTTTGAGGAGGTTTTACATGAAATAGCTTTTCCCCATGCTTTTTGCAGGGCCATTTATATACTTATAGAAATTGATCATGCCTCCCTGGAGCTGTCTCTTCTCAAGACTAATTTAATTCTTTTAACTTCTCCTCATAACCAAGATGCTCCATTCCCCTTATTAGTTTGGTTGCTCGTCTCTGCACTCTTCTTAGCTCCATTGGATCCTTTCTGTAAACGGGAGCCCAGAACTGAACAGCATATTTCTGATGCGGCCGCACCAATGCTTTATATAGCGGTAATTTTACATCCCTATCCCACAAGCCCATGCCTCTGATAATGCACGCCAGTATCCTGCTGGCCTTAGAGGCTGCTGATTGACATTATATGCTGTTCTTCTCAACAACGATTCTCCCCCTCCCTCCCCAGGACATATGATGCCTGCAGATTATTCGTACCCAGATCTAGAACTTTACATTTATCCACATAGTCTTAATTGTTTACATTATACCACCTTTTAATTAACCCCTTAACGACCTTGGGCGTATGCGTACGTCCCAGGGCCGCTAAGGGGCTTTGCAGGGGGATCGCGCCACGAAACCCCCCGCTCCCTCCCCCCTCCCCCCCGCACAGCCGCCGGGTGTTAGCGGCAAATCGCTGCTAACACCCGGCAGTAACAGCGCCGGCGGATGGCTCCGCTCGCTGCCGCGGTTTAACCCATCAGACACCGCGGCAAAGATGGCCGCGGCGTCTGAACTAACGCCGATCGGTGCCGCGCACCGATCGTTACGGTGATCGGCATCATCGCCAATCCAATGACCCGGCATGGTGGTGGGGAGCCTTGTGAAGGCTCCCGTCACTTACCCTGGCCGGTTTGCCCCACTTCCGTCCGCAGACAGGAAGTGGGGAAACCGCCATCTTTGTACACCCTAATGCATTGCCTATGCAATGCATTAGGTTGTATTAACAATCGCGCCACCTAGTGGTCAAGTACCATAGGTGGCCTCAATGTTACATTAAAAAAAAAAAAATAAATAAAGTTTTAAAGTACAAAAAAAAGTATTAAAAGTTCAAATCACCACACTTTCCCCATTTTACAAATAAAATCATTAAAATAATAAAAAAGTTACACATATTTGGTATCGCCGTGTCCGAAAAAGTCCGATATATAAAAATATAACATCATTTATCCTGTACGCTGAACACCGTAGAAGAAAAAAATTCCAAACGCCAAAATTGCGTTTTTTGGTAATTTTATGTCACTCAAAAAATGGAATAAAAATGATCAAAAAAGTCGCATGCATTCCAAACTGCTAGCGATAAAAAGTACACTTCAGCCCGCAAAAAATGCCCCCTCACTGACGTCCGTAGGTGTTAGTACAAAAAAGTTATTGGTCGCACAAAATGGCGCAAATTTCAAAAATAGAAAATGTTTGGAATTTTTTTACGGTACCAAAACATAACAGAAACCCTACATGTTTGGTATTGCCGGATGCGTAACAACCTGTAGAATACAGATAACACATTATATTTACCGAAGATTGAACGCCGTAAAAACAAAACCCCCGCAAACATGGCGAAAATACGTTTTTTTTCACAATTTGTCCCACTTGGAATTTTTTTGCGGTTTCCCAGTATATTCTATAGTATAGTGAATAACACCATTAGAAAGTACATCTTGTCCCGCAAAATAAAAGCCCTCATGTGTCTATGTAGGTGGAAAAATAAAGTTATGGCTTTCAGAAGGCGAGGCGGGTAAAACTAACGCGTCACCAAAAAAAAACGCCTGGTCCTTAAGGGGTTAAAGAAAACTATTCCATTTCACATGTACAGTATACTAATAGAAAAATAGTGTACCCATCACTAATATGTTATAGCACATCTGTAATGTTTTTTCAACTTTTCTGCCTACAGTTGAAAAGCCTTAAATCTTGTTTTGAAAAACTGTTTAATAAGAGGGCATTATTTACAATGCTTCTAGACTGTCACGGGAATAACGGTGGGTTGTGGAGCCTCAGATGGTAAGGTTTTCTTACCCCGATGACTATCGGGTGCAACCCCAGAGCAGTCCTGATCAGTGGCATCTGACTACGGTGTCATAAAAACTAAGACCAGGCACCAAAACAAGACAGAACAGGCAGGTAAGGGTAAGTTCAAGCAGAAACAGATACAGGGGACGTGCCAGGTACCTTAACGATGAACAGGCTAATGGGAAATGGAGGTACAGCTCATGACATACAGGCCTGATAGAGGCCAAAGTACATTCAGATTACAGTCAAGACACACCAATAAGCCTGAAAGAGGCAGAGGTACAAAAGAAGACTAAAAAAAAGAGGAAGCAGGACAAGACACTAGCATATAAAGGCCAAATAGAAGGGCTTTAGATAGGCCAATGTACAAGACCCAGGTATACAAGACAAGACTAGGAAACAAGCAGTCACTGGTCTAGGAGCAAGCCATAATACAGGACTAGATACACAAGCTAGGAACACATACAGGACATTGAACAGAAGGACATGAATCAAGCAAGCAAGGGAGAGGAGTGTGGGGAGGAGCTGACTTATAACCCCACAGTAGGGGGATTGGCTGAGGAAACCCCATCCAGAAATGAACACTGTAGGATAACTCACAGCAGGATGTGACCACACCTCCCTAGAGCAAAAAAAGGAAATAGGACAGCAGCTGCAATATGGTGTTGCTGTATGGCCAGTATAGGGGAAAGCCATACAGCAACTGCAAATAGGTCAGTCAGCATCTGCCGATCATGCAGGTAGCGGTGTGACATGAATACTATAGTTACAGATTAGTATTTTGCTCTTCTTTCTTGATGTACCTGTTTTCCTTTCCACAATTGTGGAGCTTTGGGTTTCTGCATTTGCAGGATACACAGCAAAATTGACATTAATTTTACTGATATTGCTTTTAGCTTCCATTAACACAGTTTTTAAGTTATTCAGATCTCCAGAACTAAGAGGTCATCTCATGCTTCTGTTTTATACAATTCCTTTTACTAATCTAAAATCTACAAAAAAGTTACTTGTTAAAAGGTTCAGTTGTCAAATAAGATTATTGTCCCTCTTCTGGGATCTCTGGGTGATTGACTTTCTAGTGCTACCACATTATTACACATTAAACTATACTTATTGTATATCAAATGACCAAAACTAAAAACTGGATTTTTGTACGCCCCTTTAAAAATCCTTTTCTCACCTGATTCATCGGAGGACACAGCACTGTGGGCATAGGCCATTGCCTTATGGAAAAAAAAAGTGTTGGCTCTGCCTAGTCGGGCCATATCCCTTGCCAGACTACCCAGTTGGTGCAGAAGCAGTAGTAGCAAATGGAAGGATGAACACAAAACGATTCCAGGGAGAGAATGTCAGAGCAAGAACTGGAACAGAACATGGAGGATGTGTGTCCCACAATGAATCCTATGAGAAAAGCATTTTACGGTGAGTACAAAAATCAAATTTTTTTTGTCCATATCCTGGGGGGGACACAGCACCGTGGTTCCTGCTGTGACCAGCTCCAAGCCAGGCTATTCCACAGATTTATAGTGATCATGTTAAAGACAGCTTTTCTCTTCTGTAGATTGAATCCTTTTTTCTCCAGTCGAAGGGAATGTCCCCTTGTCTTTTGAGGGGATTGTACATTACATAGCTGTTCACCACACTTTTAGGGGCCGTTTATATAATTATATAAATAAGTCATGTGTTCCCATGGCTGTCTTTACTCAAGATTAAATAAGTTTAATTCTTTTAACCTCACAACGAAAATGTGAGCTTGGTTGCTCGTCTTTGCACTTTCTCTAGCTCCGTTTAAGTGATAACTCTACCGTAATAAAATGGTAACATCTGGCTTTTTGTCACCCTTATGATACAATAATCAAGCTATATAGGTAGAACATACACTGACAAGCAAAATGGTAACAATATTTTGAACTGTTGACATTCAGGCTCCATATCTTACCATCCACTGCAACTTTGTACATGAGACTACAGCATCATTTTATAAACAATCATCTTACCTATCTTATACATAAATTTGACTTGCAAGTATTTAGTATCTGCTTAGTTCTACAGATTCTTGTCATTTAACTGCATTATTACTGTTTTGCTCCTAAAAATCAAAATGTTTATTTTTTATTATTTTGTGAGTATTTGGTAAAACCACCTTTTGGCTTTCAATACTGCCTGAATCCTTCTGGGCTCTGGATCAGATTCAAGCATGTCTTGACCAAAATCTGATCCTTTGGTCTTTTCTACACGTTCCCAATATTGGTGCATACTGGACTTGAGTATGAATACAGCTTTTTCTTCAACTCTACCCACAAGTATTGGATTGGGTTGAGGTCTGGGGACTGTGGCCAATAAAGCAACTCTACTTCAGTATCATTGAACCATTCCTTCTCCAACCTTAACATATGCTTCGGGTCGTTGTCCTGCTGGAACACTATGTTGTCTTTTTCATTCCCATAGTACTCAAGTATATGAAGTAACTCATGTTGTAGGATACTCCTATATAGCTCAGCATTGAGATCAACATTGATCCTGGTCAAGTATCCAACAACCCCATATCATCAAGCTTCCTCCACCGAACTTGACAAGTCCTTAAATTTCTTGATCCGTTAGCCCCATTCTTCCAAACCCATTTGCCCCATCAGAGCCCGGTCTATTGACTTTCATCTCATCGCTCCAAATCATCAGTTTCCAATCTTCCATTTTTCATACTTTTTTTATAAACACTTTGCCGACGTTTTTTATAACAAGATTGAAGTCGAGGCTTCTTCACCTTTTTTCAGGCCATCATTCCAGACCTGTGTAATGTGTGGTGCCCGGTGCTTGCATGGACGCCTGTGATCTCACTCTTACAAAGCATCCGAGCCGTGTCTGTCGCGTTAGAACTGATAGACCTTGTGATGAGCCGACTTGTTGACTCTGATATTTTGTCTGGACATTCACCTCTTGGCTTTGGAATGAATGGACGGACTTTATTTCATATTCTTTCAGCTGTCATGGCCTCACATGATGCAGTTTGGACATTTTCTTTGCTGAGAGATCACTATCAATGAGCTGGATGATGCTGTTTCTCTTTTCTTGAGAAATCATCTTCATGGCTGCTTGAACCAGTGACCTTTCACTTGGGAATCAGCCTAATAACACACTGAGCTATAAAGGAATGTGAGAACAGGTTGTAATTTTTAGTATACAAGAAGAAAAAGATTGTTCCACCACCAGGAGCAAAACCATAACAATGCAAAAATCTGCAGAACTAAGCATATGCTAAATAGTTGCAGGTCAAAGTTATGTATGATCAATGATGATGGTCTATAAAAGGATGTTAGTCTCACATTCAAATCTATAGTGGATGGTGAGATATGGAGCCTGAAAGTCACAATTTGAAAACATTTTTACATTGTTGAAATATACTTATTGGATACGACCTTAAAAAACTGTTTGATACGACTTTGTAAATACTGTATGCAAAACGCTGCAGGAAGTGGAAAAAAAAAGATTTCAACAAAAATGTCCTGAATAACATTTGTGGAGTTTATAAATTTGTTCTGAGAAATAGTATTGCCTCCCTCAGATCCTGCATAGATGACCTCAAATCTGGTCTCGTTATTTCTAGGCTAGAGAACGGCCTCTCTACACTAACTTGGGTTGGTGGCAAAGCGGTGACCACAGGGGCAACATCTCTAACAATCTCGGGGTATAAAGGAATTGCCTCAGGCACAGTCATGTCTAATGATGGTTGAACTCTTCTATTTCTTTCAAAGCAAGTGAAAAATTTAGCTGAAATCTGGTCCATCTGTTTGCTATGGGAGTGGAAACTTTTCCCCTGCGGTAATGCTTTGCCTGCTCCATGTCATCAATTACATTCCTCATGTCATGAGCCTGAAGATATGGGAGCAGTACCACTGGCAAGACCCAATTCCTCTTGCTCTTGGCACTGCATCGAACTAACTATACCAATTATATATTTTGGGAGTTGGAGTCGGTCCATTTTATAACGGCACCAACTCCACAGCCCTGGTCAGTGCAATCCCATTATTCACGCTGTGCAATCAGAGCAGCCGACGCGGTTCGAAAAACATTCCTTATTCGTAGCTTACTGAATTAACACCATTCAGTAAGTTTATATCTATGGAATGTTTTCCGAAACACATCAGCTGCCCTCATTGCACAGTGTGAATAATGGAACTGCACTGACTATTTGTATGCTGCCTCATATGGTGTTATTGTATTAAACTTTGCTCCAATAAAGAACACATTATTTTAACCTAATGAGGATCTCTGCGAGCACAAGTTGCTGGTGATTTCGTGTATATACACTACGCCATCATGGATTAAAATCCTGCAGGGCACGCAAGGTCCACCTGCTCAAGCCAGCACATGTCCAGGCCCATTTGAAGTTTGCAAATGAGCATCTGGATGATCCAGAGATGCAATGGGAGAAGGTTATGTGGTCAGATGAGACCAAAATAGAACTAACTCCACTTGCTGTGTTTGAAAGAAGGATGATTACAACCCCAAGAACACTACCAACCATGAAGCATGGGTGAAAACATCATACTTCGGGGGTGCTTTTCTGCAAAGGGGACCCGACAACTGCACTGTATTGAAGGCAGGATGGATGGGGCCATGTTTCGCCAACAGCCTCCTTCCCTCAGTGTGAGCATTGGAGATGGGTCATGGCTGGGTCTTGCGGCATGAAAAGGACCCAAAACACACAGCCAGGGCAGCTAAGAAGTGGCTCCGTAAGTGTCTCCAGACCTAAGCCCAATCAAAAATCTTTAAAAGAGAGCTGAAACTCAATGTAGTCCCGCAACAGCCCCGAAACCTAAAAGATCTAGAGGAGCACTGTATGGAGGAGTGCTCCAAAATCTTTGCTACAGTGTATGCCTAATTGGTCTTGAACTTCAGGAAACTCCTGACCTCTGTAATTGCAAACAAAGGTTTCTGTGCTAAATATTTAGTTCTGTCTTTCTATTGTATCAAATACTTATTATATGCAATAAAATGGAAATGAATTATTAATTTTTTTTTTCACCTCCGCTAAAAATTACAGACCTCTCCATAGGTGGGAAAACTTTAAATATACCCAGTGAATCAAATACTTATTTTCCCTACTATATGTTTAAAAAATTTCTTGGGGTTTGTTTTTCTGTCCTTGGCCACCTGCCTTTCATATTGTATTTTAACTGTTTTTATACAGATTTTATTAAGCTCTTTGTAATTTTCAAAGGCTAAAGCTGACCCCTCTAACTGACACTACCGTTCAAAAGTTTGGAGTCACCCAGACAATTTTGTGTTTTCCCTGAAAACTCTTACTTTTATTTATCAAACAAGTTGCAAAATGAATAGAAATATAGTCCAGAGGAAAAGAAAAAGACAGGAGGGGACGCAAAAAAGTGTAAAACCATACAGTAATGGAAAAAAATATAGTGAGGATTGCCCACTCACCTGGATTGGTTGTGCTACAATCTGAGGCACAACACTCTAAATCATTTGCAGGGCAGATGTCTCCGTCACCCTTGTCACGGCAGCCTTGGTCACAAAGTGAAGTCCAGATGACTCTCTGGCTATGGTTGTGGAGAAAACCCCTAGGGGATAGGTGGACCCGGCGCCCTTTGGTCAGAAGACTTGTCAGGAGTCTTGTCAAGGAGTGATAGCCTTCCTTATTCAAAATCCCTTTTACCATGTACAAATCTCCCACTTTTACCAGCACCAAAGCAACCCCAGACCATCACATTACCTCCACCATGCTTGACAGATGGCGTCATGCACTCTTCCAGCATCTTTTTAGTTGTTCTGTGTCTCACAAATGTTCTTCTCTGTGATCCAAACACCTCAAACTTAGATTCGTCTGTCCATAAGACTTTTTTCCAATCTTCCTCTGTGCAATGTCTGTGTTCTTTAGCTCATATTAATCCTTTCCTTTTATTAGCCAGTCTCAGATCTGGCTTTTTCTTTGCCACTCTGCCCTGAAGGCCAGCATCCCGGCGTCACATCTTCACTGTAGACATTGACACTGGCGTTTTGCGGGTACTATTTAATGAAGCTGTCAGTTGAGGACCTGCGAGGCGTCGATTTCTCAAACTAGAGATTCTAATGTACTTGTCTTGTTGCTCAGTTGTGCAGCGGGGCCTCCCACTTGTCTTTCTCCTCTGATTAGAGCCTGTTTGTGCTCTCCTCTGAAGGGAGTAGTAAACACCGTTGTAGGAAATCTTCAGTTTCTTGGCAATTTCTCGCATGGAATAGCCTTCATTTCTCAGCACAAGAATAGACTGTCGAATTTCACATGAAAGTCCTCTTTTTCTGGCCATTTTGCGAGTTTAATCGAACCAACAAATGTAATGCTCCAGATTCTCAACTAGCTCAAAGGAAGGCGAGTTTTATAGCTTCTCTAATCAGCAAAACTGTTTTCAGCTGTGCTAACATACTTGCACATGGGTTTTCAAGGGTGTTCAAAATATCCAATGGCTTTCTTACACAGCAAACACAATGTACCATTAGAACACTGCAGTGATGGTTGTTGGAAATGGGCCTCTATACACCTATGTAGATAATGCATTAACAACCAGATGTTTGCAGCTAGAATAGTCATTTACCACATTAACAATGTATAGAGTGTATTTCTGATTCATTTAATGTTAGCGTCATTGAAAAAAAACTGTGCTTTTCTTTCAAAAATAAGGAAATTTCTAAGTGACCTCAAACTTTTGAACGGTAGTGTATATTTTTAAATGCCCTTTTTATTATTTATTGCTCTTTTAACAGAAAGTAAAAGCTTTGTTAGTTTTAATTTTAATTGCCTATACTTGTTACCTATAGGAATAAATGTTGCTATATATTTCGCTAAAGTATATTTAAAGCTGTCCCATTTGGCTTCTACAGTCATGGCCAAAAGTTTTGAGAATGATACAAATGTTAATTTTTATAAAGTCTACTGCATCAGGTTTTATAATGGCAATTTGCATTTACTCCAGAATGTTTATAAAGAGTGATCAGCTTAACAGCAATTAATTGCAAAGTCAATAGTTGCCTAGAAAATGAACTTTTTCCCCAAAACACATTTCAACTTCATTGCAGGCCTGCCTTAAAAGGACCAGCTAACATCGTTTCAGTGATTGCTCCATTAACAAAGGTGTGGGTGTTGATGAGGACAGGGCTGGAGATCAATCTGTCATGATTAAGTAAGAATCACACCACTCTACACTTTAAAAGGAGGCTGGTGCTTGGCATCATTGTTTCTCTTCTGTTAACCATGGTTATCTCTAAAAAAAACACGTGCAGTCATAAATGCACTGCACAAAACTGCCTAACAGGGAAGAGTATCGCAGCTAGAAAGATTGCACCTCAGTCAACAATCTATCGCATCATCAAGGAATTCAAGGAGAGAGTTCCATTGTTGCCAAAAAGGCTCCAGGGCGCCCAAGAAGAACAGCAAAGCGCCAGGACCGTCTCTTAAAAAGTGTTTCCGCTTCGGAATCGGCTACCAGCAGTGCGGGAGCTTGCTCAGGAATGGAAAGCAGGCGGGTGTGAGTGCATCTGCACGCACTGTGAGGCGGAGACTCATGGAGAAAGGCCTGGGGTCAAGGAGGCAGCAAAGAAGCCACTTCTTTTCCAGAAAAAAACATCAGGGACAAAAACTGAATTCTGCCAAAGGTGCAGGGAGTGGACTGCTGAGGACTGGGGTAAAGTCATTTTCTCTGATGAATCCCCTTTCCGAATGTTTGGAACATCTGGAAAACAGCTTTTCGGAGAAAAACAAGGTGAGCGATACCACCAGTCTTGTCTCATGCCAACTGTAAAGCATCCAGAAACCATTCATGTGGGGGGTTGCTTCTCAGCCAAGGGAATCGGCTCTCTAACAGTCTTACCTGAAAACACATCCATGAATAAAGAATGGTACCAAATGTCCCCAAGAGCAACTTCTCCCCCAACCGTCCAAGAGCAGTTTGGTGATCAACAATGCCTTTTCCAGCATGATGGAGCACCTTGCCAAAAAAGCAAAGGTGATAACTAAATGGCTCCGGGAACAAAACATAAGATTTTGGGTCCATGGCCTGGAAACCCCAGTCTTAATCCCATTGAGAACTTGTGGTCAATCATCAAGAGACGGGGACAAACAAAAACCAACAAATTGTGACAAAAAGCAAGCATTGATTGGTGCAAGAATGGACTTTCTATCAGTCCCGGATTTGGTCAGAAGTTGATTGAGAGCATGCCAGGGAGAATTGCAGAGGTCCTGAAGAAGAAGGGTCAACACTAGTGTTGAGCGATTATTATCGACAAAGTTGAAATCGGCAGTGTTTTTATTTTGATTGAAATTTAGGTTAAAATCTGTGCATCATCTATTAAGATCGTGCCATTTCCGGCGCTTCCTGTCATTTTGGCGGCCAGCAAAAACAGCTTACAGAATTGAGCAGGGGGAATGTGTGTGCGACGTCATGACCTGGAATGTGAAAGGTTGCGATTGGCTGGAAAAATCACAAAGACCTCGTTTTTACATAGAACAGCCCTTCCTGTTCATGATCAGTGTCCCCTCAGCGTCTCAGAGCAGGAGGACGTGCGCTCTGCCTGTGTCCAAACAGTTCAGCGAAATTATTCTATTTCTTCACAGAGAAAGCTCTGCTGTTAGCTGTGATCCTTTCAACTTAGTTTTGATCAGAGATTGGAAGATTTTTATGTAGTTAGGTAGAGAATTTTAAAGGAGCCTATACCGCTGTAAAGTCATGGATGGGAGCGGGGGGGGGGGGGGGGCCCGCGGCGAACACAGACAGCTCTAAAAAGAATACTGGATAAAGTTCAAACCCAAAACTTAGTGTAGACATTGCACTGCAATAGCTTTATTATTAACAGTTTTCTTGGGGAGCCGAACTTATATTAGGATACACATCTTTCTAGTAACTGCAGTCTCTTTGTTAGTGCAAAACTACACTTTTATTATCATATACATTTCAGATAGGTGTTTTTTTTTCAATTTTGCCCATTCAGCTTTGTTGATATAGCCACCTTGCATTAAATTAGAATCCAGCAATTTTGGTAGTCAGCACAGGTGAAAAGGTGCCAAAAATACCTTTTATTATCCAATACATTACAGATACGTGTTTTTTCATTTTTGCGCACTACAGTTTTGTTCATTGAGGCACCTTGCACTCTAAATGTGAATACAGCAATTTTGTAGTCACCACAGGTGAATTGAAAAGTGCCAAAAAAATCCCTTTTTATTATCCAATACATTACAGATACGTGTTTTTTTCACTTTGGCGCACTACAGCTTTGTTCATTGAGGCACCTTGCACTTAAATGTGAATACAGCAATTTTGTAGTCCCCACAGGTAAAATTGAAAGGTGCCAAAAAAATACCTTTTTTTTTATATGAATACATTAGAGATACGTGTTTTTTGCACTTTTGCCCAGTTCCAAAATTTGTTGATAGAGCCACCTGCAGTTAAATTTAAAATCCAGCAATTGTGTAGTTACCACAGGTGAATTGATAGGTTGCCAAAAAATACCTTTTATTATCCCAATACATTACAGATACGTGTTTTTTTCACTTTGGCGCAACTACAGCTTTGTTCATTGAGGCACCTTGCACTTAAATGTGAATACACAATTTTGTATCACCACAAGGTGAATTGATAGGTGCCAAAAAATACCTTTTATATCCGAATACATTACAGATACGTGTTTTTTCACTTTGGCGCACTACAGCTTTGTTCATTGAGGCACCTTGCACTTAGTTTGTGAATACAGCAATTTTGTAGTCACCACGGGTTTGAATTGAAAGGTGCCAAAAATCCCTTTTATTATCCAATACATTTCAGATACGTGTTTTTTCACTTTGGCGCAGGCCAGCTTTGTTTGATCACTTTGCAGTTCAATTTGAATACAGCAATTTTGTAGTCACCACAGGTGAATTGAAGGTACCAAAAATACCTTTTAAATATCCTAAACATTTCAGACAGGTGTTTTTTTCACTTTTGGTCAGTCAAGCTTTGTTGATAGATCTACTTTGCAGTTAAATTTAAATCCATCAATTTTGTTTTTAATTGAGGGATTTGAGAATAGCTGTGATTTGCCGTCTTTTAATAAGAGACTTTCCAAAACTCTTCCATACCTTCTCAAATTTTTATATATCTGAACATGGAGCGACAATCAGTTGGTATGCGAGCAAAGAGCGGGGTGGACATGGAGGGAGAGGTACGAGAGAAGGGGCTCCTTCCAGTGCTTTGGGGACAACACACATGCCAGCGGTATCGTCATTGCAAAGGGCCGTCAGGCCTCTCATCGCTGGTTCAGGGCCCTGTAAACTCAGTAACGAACACGTCGCCAATCTTTTCCCATGTTTAAAGCAAACCGCATCCAGCATCTACCCCTCGTCCTCCCAGTCACGGCCACAAATTTTGTCATCACATCAA
>JAODAL010038306.1:0-39374 GCA_025379985.1 Phyllomedusa bahiana
GTGGAAAAAAAATTATGGTTCCCTTAACTTAATATTTGGTTGCATAGCCTTAAAGGGGTTGTCTCACTACATTGATTCATCTTACCCCAGTCCTGTTGTCTTTGTTTCACTTTGAATTCAGGGGTGTATTTAGTGGCTTCTACTAAGCTGCAGTAGAAGCCAGGTCTGTAGCTATAGCGACCAGTGCTGGCAGCCTATCAGGATCCCACTATACCCAGATCAACATCATCAGCCTATTAGGAGAGATCACACAGATCTGTAGCTATAGCGACCTGAGGAGCTGATGCAGCCCATACAAGAGGGGATATCTCAGAATAGGTAGGACACTCTATTGGACACATACTGGAAAGTGATTTGTTTTTACAAGATTACATATATATTTAACATAAAAAGCAGCAATGCTTGTAGTGAGACAACCCCTTTAAGAGGCAATCACTGCAAACAAACCATTCCTGTAACTTTCATTGAGACTTCAGCACCTATCCACTAGTATTTGGCCCACTCTTCGTGGGCTACTCAAGATGCCCACAGGTATTTGGCCCATTCTTTGTGCTGCAGATGTCCACAGGTATTTGGTCCACTCTTTGTGAGCTGCTGCAGCTGTCCACAGGTATTTGGCCCATTCTTCGTGCTGCAGCTGTCCACAGGTATTTGGTCCACTCTTCGTGCTGCAGCTGTCCACAGGTATTTGGTCCACTCTTTGTGAGCTGCTCAAGTTGTCCACAGGTATTTGGCCCAATCAATCTGTCAGATGCATTTCCTTCCTTTCAAAAGACAGAAATGACAATGCATTTTTGGAAAACTTTGACTGTAGATTGTAAGCCCTCGCGGGCAGGGTCCTCTCTCCCTCTGTTGTGCCAGTTGTAAGTCATTTATCGTTATCCTTGTACTCGTTTGACATATGTTATGTATGTAACCCCCCCTTGAATGTACAGCGCCCTGGAATCAATGGTGCTCTAAAATAAATAATAATAATTTGAAAATCTCACAATATTGCGGAGTAGGACTGGACATGTTTATTGACCTGGAGTCTGGCAAACTCTACTTTTCTTGCTCCTTCAGAAAACCAGCGACTGCACTATGATAAAGGGTTATTTTGGATTCCAGTCAGAACTTTATTTCCAGAATAACAGGGAGCAGTGGGAAAATAATCAATAGGCAGACACATCGTACAGAACACATCATATAGGATATGAGAAAGTGCTCTAGTTGCCTCTATATAAAGAGCCGGACTCTATATGTATAATATCAATAAAGAGGAAGAAAAAAGTAGAAGTAATGAAACAATGGCTCGTGCAATGGGTGCATATAACTAGTGTCACTGCACAAAGGGTTATTCTAACTAAAACTAAATGATCCATCGTCGGACTATGATTAAGTTAAACAAGCTATGGTAGTAGGTAATGCCAACACACCCGAGTATTATAGACAGAGTTTTTGTAACCAAAAGAGACTCAAGACACTTATTTGGAATTTAGCAAGCTATCCCATTCGTTAATAAAGCGGACCCACGATGTAGGGCCCAGTATTCTGAGGATGTCTATCAACTATTGCTGCAGGAGAGGTTTCTGGAACGATGTCAAGTGGTAGTGATGGAGTGGATGATGGGTCGGGAACACCAAACTTTGAAGGTAGCAGTGCACCCGGCAGATGGAAAGCTGATCCACAACGAAGCTTCGTACAAACTGTTATAGTACCAGCAAAGGTGAATGACCGCATTAACACACATGTCTCCTGCAGACCTCTACAAGCTGGAAATGATGAATTTGTGTTTCTGAAACGGCTATAAATGTGGCTCCCGGGGCATTTGCCAGCAGTCTACCCAGTGGTCAAGAGATTAACCTCTGTGCGCCCACCCTAAAAGATCCAGTGGTATGGGGGGGGGGGGGGGGGGGGGTTTACCGAAAGTCAACAGAGATGGCAGCACACTGAGGGAGCTCCTGCCAGAAAGCCACAAGAAAGCAGCCTTCCCTACAGCAAATCACCCCTTAGATGGGGAAAAGGAGACCCTCCACCATCAGGAAGGGCTCGGACGGCCCTAGATACCTTCCTTGCCAGGACCTTGCCACACGCGGCATCCACAACTGATCCAGCACCATTACAGCCTACATCCATTCTCCGCTCTGAACCCTCTCCCTGCAGACCGGCGGCAGCTAATATTGGGAACGAGGCTCTTTTAACACCCCATTGCTCGGAGACCAGAGCCCAGGCAGCAGCACATCGCCAGCTGGGAATCACCCCTGCTGTACCCGGAGAATGACAAGGCAGACATCACCTCGCCCACCAGCTATCCCTGCACTCCTGCCTGCAGAGCGACCATTTCACCATTCACTGTATAGCACTATGGCGGCAAAACAGCAGCATTCCCCTACAGCCACAAGTATACTCACAGCAGGGGCCCCAGACTGCAACAGCTCAGCCATTATACAGAGCCTCCACATGCTCTAGCACCATGGGGTCCCCATGCCCCTCTCTGTATCTGGACACTGGCAGTGGGGCTTTATTCTAGCAGAGGTCACTAGGTTTCTCTCCTGCACCACACAGCCTGCATCTTACAGATCCTCATCCATGGGCTGACCTCTTACAGCCGTTACCCACTAAATTTGAAAACCCTGCTTAGAGAAGAGATAGCAGGTCTAGTACACGATTTTAAGTAAATGGCGTCGCGTGTGGAAATGCTAGAGGAAGATCAAGACAATACCCACAAATACCTTGCTCAGATGCATCCCACTATCTCCTCACAAATTTCTGCAGTTAGAGACCTGACGAGACAAATTGAAGATCTAGACAACCGTGGCCAAAGGAATAATATAAGGGTCAGAGGGGTTCCTGAGGCTCAGGAGGATAAAAATATAACAGATTCTGGCCTCTATATTCCATCAGATACTGGGGCACTCTTCGCCTCAAACATTCAAATTGGATCTTGCGCATAGGGCCCTGCGCCTCTACACAGAGACATTATCTGTTGCCTTCACAAATACACAGTTAAGGAAGGGATAATGGAGGAAGCTAGAAAGCTGCACACCCTTAACTTTCAAGGATCCATAATACAACTTTTTCCACACCTATCATGGCACACCCTGCAGAAGTGATGCCACCTGGAGCCTCTCCTGACAATCCTAAAGGAACATCAAATTCCATAAGGATGGAACTTTCCCTTCGCTCTGACTGCACAACTGGTGGGTCGCTCAGAAACACTCAGGGCCTTCTCGGATTTCCAGTCCTTCTGTGGGACTCTCCAAATCCCGGTTACAAATATGTATGACTGGGAACTTTCTCTGCTTCCGCCACCTCCTCCACCGGTGTGGCAGGTGGACACTGTACACAAAGGACGTTCACCAGGGTACTCTACACAAGCGCAGAAACCTCTTCACTCATCCCAACGTTGATGTGATGACACTTTTCAAGATGTCTGAGTAGCTACCTTCATTTCTACCCTACCGTCATAGAAGGGTTCACCTTTTAAGTGCCTTTTCTCATGTTATCGTTAATAGGGCAGTGCTTTACCTCATGTTTGAATGTCTTTCTAAGCTCCTTCAGTTTTTTCTGTATTTGTCAACCTCTCTTGTTCCCCCTTTGCTTGTGAGGATTTGCCTTCCCATATTTTATTGGGAGCAGGATTCTCTCATTTGGGGTATACCTGTTGGGAACCCTTATCTGAGTTAATCTTGGTATAAAACCTTTTCTTTTTATACATACCTCCATCTCTCCCGAACCAGAGACGGTTATATCTAAGGGAACTTGTTCCCTCATATTTACCACCCTGCTCTGGTTATATAGCTGGTAATTCATTGTTTTCATTTATCGTCAGTCTCTTTCTAGTCTGTCATACCCCTCCCCTTCTGTCTTAGGCCTATCTCTCGCCTCATTCTTACCTTTTCCATCAATTGGGGTTACTTTTCTGCCTCTGTACTCCTAGCCGATTTGGCCTCTATTCTTTATCTTGTTGACAAGGCGGTGATATACTTTTTGGCCGTTCCCTGATACATCATGGTATGAAGTGTTGCACCAGACCTGGGCATTGTACGGCACATAATGCCTAGACCATACTAATAGTAGTGCTGATGGCCCGCTGCGGCCGCGTAGCGCTGAGAGGCCGCAGCGGGCCTTCAAAGCTACTTTGAATATGCCCGGTATTAAAATTGAGCAGCGGCGCAAAGAAGTTACCTCATTGCGCTGCTGCCTCCTCTTGGCCGCACAGCCTAATTATGCTGTGTGGCCAAAGGAGCGTTCCGAAGCTGGTGGCGTGATGACGTCACGCTGCCAGTGTCGGGCAGAAGAGGAAGACGCTTGGCTGCGGAGGAGGAAAGGTAAGTATTAGTGTTATTATTTTTAATGGCGGTTACCTGCCTGAAAGAAGCTATATATACTTGCCTTACTTAGGGTTAATATATCTATATACCTGCCAGTCTGAGGGGACATATCTATATACCTACCTTACTGAGGGGACACATCTATATACCTACCTAACTGAGGGGACCTATATCTATATACCTGCCTAACTGAGGGGACCTATATCTATATACCTGCCTAAGTGAGGGGAGCTTTATAAACCTGCTTTAACAAGGGTACAGAGTAAGTTTCCACAAAAATAATCCCAAAATACAAATTTTTCCACATTAACCCTATGGTTTTTTTTGTTTTTATTTGTCCAGCCCTCTAAAACCATCCCAATTTCTCATGTAGCCCCATGGGAAAATTAATTGCCCGCCCCTGGGTTACATTGAATGTTAAATGCCTTAATTAACACAAAGAGACGTTTGGCTCTTAGGGAATGTAGTGCCTTAAAGGCCAATATATAGTCTTCCTGCAGGAGACTCATTACAATTCCACTGGGTCATTTAATTTTGCCAGACCCTCATGTCCGACAGCCTTTAGTGCTACCAATCTGAAGAAAAAAGCAAGAGTGGCAATTCATAGATTGTAAGCTCTTGCGAGCAGGGACCTCACACCTCGTGTCTCATTTGTCAGTAGCTTTTTTATAATGTAATGTCTGGTTTGTCTGTGCTTATTCCCTCTATATTGTAAAGCGCTGCGGAATATGTTGCCGCTGTATAAATAAAGATTATTATTATTATTATTCAAGTTTCTAATACATGTCTCCTCCAGGTTCTGGTGTCTTTGAGCGATCCAGCGGGGAGATATATTATATTGCATGCTAATTTATTTGTGAAGTTGATCACATTGTGCAATGTATACGTTCCACACACCACACAAATTACCTTTCTTAACAAAGTTCTGGCTAAGCTTTCCAGGTTTCCTCCCTCAGCCATTTTTCTGGGTGGTGATTTCAACATGGTTTTCTCAGAGACCATGGATAAATGCTCTCTGAGAGGTTGATCGCCTACTTCAGCACAGGTTAGACTTTCAACAGCCTTTAGAAAAACAATTAGAAACCAAGGTCCATTTGATCTTTGGCGGATAGATCATCCCAAAGAGAAGGTTTTTACTTTTCTCGTCCCCACAAGACACATACTCGGATTGATTACCTGTTTGGTAACATGCCAGCACGGTGCAGGGTGCTGGGCTCAAATTTGGAGCCTATAACGTGGTCGGTTCACGCCCCAACCATGGCTGTCGTTGAGGTTCAAACACCCCCCTTTCTTCTGTGCCACTGGAGATTAAATGAGTTGATTATTAAGAAAGCAATCTATAGAAATATGTTACAGGAATCCCTTGTGTCCTACTTTGACTTAAGCCCTGGTCAGTCTCTTCTGGTGGCCTCCCTACAGAAAACTTATAAAGCAGTCTTCCGGGGCAATTGTATTGCATTGGGCTCCAAACTTAAAAAAGACTATGTAGAGAAAAGATGCTCTCTCTGACCTTTCCTAAAAACCCTTGAGAGAAACATGTCCCTGTTCCTAAACATACCCACTCTAAGGCGCCATAATGGAGGCGCGAAATGAGCTTAAAGATAAGGCCACTTGTAACATGGAGAAACTTCTCCTGTACTCCAAACGGAAATTTTATGAAACTGGCAATACGGCCCACACCATCCTGGCCTGGCAACTTAAAGGGGTTTTGCCAGGAGGAGCCTTATCTGCTAAGAAGCTAATGTAAACAAATCACGGAGCTGAAAGAGAGAGAGACGCACAAAGCTGCATAAGGGATCGTGTGACATGTTCACTGAAATAATCAAACTGCAACTTGTGGATTCTGTATACAAAAGACAACAGTTTTTCTCCTCAGCAGCTTGAAAGCTCCTTCATGTTCTCCGTCATCAAATAAAGCAGGGATCTAATCACACTACAACAGTTTTTTTCTGTATACAAAAGAAAACATATTGCTACCCGGTGCCTTGAAAACTTCTGCAGCTCCGTCTCATCAGATAAGAAGCTCTCTCTGACTTCCGGTTTCGGCGCCGGCGGGATGTGAGCTGAGCAGAGGAGCTCCCGCTAACCCGGCTCGATCACCCGACATAGAATACCCGTCGGCAGCGGAAAAAGCAGTGGGGACGGAGCAGTCAGCTGCAGGGAAGCGGCGGCGGTGACCAGAGCGGACATCGCGGCGGCAAGCAGCTCAGGAGGAGCGGAGAGACAGCCGCAAGGTGGAGGAGGCTTGGCCCGGGGGACGAAGGTGCCGGCGGGAGCAAAAGGGGTACTAAGGCCCGCGAGTCTGCAGCGCTGAACCCCTACGGGAGCGTGAGAGGCAGGCAGTGCCGAAGAGAAGCCGCAGTGAAGGTCGGAGGTGCGGGGGAGGCAGGGTGTGGAGCGGAGAAGCAGCGGGGCAGTCCAGTGTGTGGGAGGTGGATTTTTCGCGCCATAGTGCAGGCGCAGCGGCCATCTTGCAGAGCGCATGTCGAGGGGGTGAAAGAGCTTTTGAGGAGCCAAGGACACCCATAACCCCTGAAGCAACTGCCAGACAGTATCCCCTAACAGAAACCCACCCAAGAAGCCCTCAATAGTCTGGGCTAGGTGAGAGGGAGCGCAGCAATCTCCTGGACAAAAACAAAGAACAACACAGTCTATGGGAACAGCTCTCATATATATTACCTCCAGTGAGACACTTTGAACACCTGATCCCTGTCTTGTCATTGTACCCAGCGTGATCTGTGCTGTCTCAGGGACTTTGAATATTACACACAATACTGATTAAGGGACTTTGCATCAGTGCAAGTGGTTTAACAGAAATTCTTAACTAACAGCGCCATCTGTTATGTAAAGGGGGAATACGCCTAACATTCAATCTATATTGTTGGACAAAGGTCGGCTAAACTTAATGCGTAAAAGAAAAGCTTAAACTACTTTTTACATCAAACACCCATTTTCTGACAACACGATTCCAGGGAAAAATATTTTCCCAATATGGGGATCTAACAAGTCTAAAGCAAAAGAAGACGGGAAAGGGGGGGAAGCCAACCCAAGCCATATAACCCCGGGCTTCATGGGCTCAGTTTTTCCCCGGCACGCCGTCCACCCTCTTTTCCCAAAGACCCCTATAACTGGGTCTTACAAGGGAGGGACATCTGGTCGATTTAAGAGCCTGCGAAAAAGGGTGGCACAGATTTTTTTTCCTTGACATACACTCGCTCGGCCAACACATCTCCACACTCTATCTCAACTACAAGCGGACCTTAAGATACAGGGACAAAACTCAAAGACGAAAGAGAGTTCCAAGCCAGAAGATATAACGATTTGCCTACTCAAAATTAAGGACCTGATAAATGAGAAAAACAACTGGGGAAATAAGGGGGAGACCTAGAAAATAGGTCACAAGGAATAATTCCCGCATTTTGGGTTTTATCAAAATCTGTGCCTAAAAAGGCTACTCGCTATCTTTGAAACATAACTCCCTCAGTTGCTACAAATCCAACACCCATGCAAGGTGAAAGGGCGCATAGACAGGACCCGACGTAGGAGATAGGGACAGGGGGGCGTTGCCCCGGATTCCAGTTTTAAAACGCCCAAGACAGGTATAAAAAAATATTTGGGACTTTACAATAAAGTACTATCACCGAGTTTTTCAAACGCCGCAAAACCCCGGTGACCCTTCAGTTCCAAAATTTTACTCTTTGAGGACTACTCGGCGGAAGTAGTCCGCAAAAGAATGGCTTTCTACGCAATCTGTTCAGAGCTGTATAACTAGAAAATGAGATTTGCCTTGTTGTTTCCACGTTTTTGAAAATCTACTTCAGCAACGAAACCGTCTACTTTCTTTTTCCCCAAAGGGACGCCAGAATTTTTCTTAAACAGAGACATTCTACAAAAAAGGGCTGTGGGGGGGGACAATCGATCTAACATCTCCGGATGACTTCCCCCCCAATAGGGAACCACAAAGAGGCCGGGCTCTCACAGGTACCTAACCAAAAGTCTAGGAGGGCCTTGCCGGACATTCCTCCAACAAATGAGGGAAACTTGTATCCTTTACCTTACAATTATGGAGGACATTGATTATTCCGACTTTTTTTTTTCTTGCTTGATAATATAGCATAGAGGGGGGGGGGGGCAAGGGTTAAATTATTTGTTTCCACCCCGGTGTAAAAAGGGTTGGGGGCATGGGGGAAACGGCAATTTAGAAAGTTTGGGGCTCACTGCGCTGGAAAAAAGTGAGTCCAAAATTTTTGTTGTTTATGCATTTTCCTAAATTTTGTTTTTTTGTTGGGGGTTTGGGGAAAAAGGGGGGAGGGTGGGAGGCATTGTGCAATGCCTCTTGGTCTCGGTTCGCAGGATTTTTGGGTGACGCTTAAAGTGAGGGGACACTCAGTAGGGTCAAAAAGGGACTCCAACTCTCCTGGCAGGGGTCAGACATCAACACCCAACAAATAATAAAACATAAAGTCGTCTCTTGGAATACAAGGGTTTAACTCACCGCACAAAAGGAGGATTTTTCAAGATATCTGCAAAAATTAAAGGGGATTGGTACTTTTCAGAAAACCCATTTAAAGGCGAAGAAAGGGGTAAACAAAAAAATGTGGGGGGGTGAGTGAAGGTTCTCGGGGCCAGAAAAAAAGGGCGGGGAGGATGATTCTCATAAATAAACATCCCAAGTACAGTGGTAGCCCGGATGAAATTTCAGGGAAGAGTAATTAGGGTCACATTGACACCCGCGGGTGGGGTTTGGTGTTACAATGTAACCCCCAAACAAACTGGATAGGGATTTCTTACAGACTTTGGAGCTACAATTCCCAGGATGGGGAATGCACTAATTGTGGGGGGCGACTTAATGGGGTCATGAATACGGGGGAGGATAGGAGACGGGCAACACGGGACAGGACAAAAAAATTTTCTCAGGAAACCGGGCACTAAAAAAAGGCGTAGCCGATCTAGGGTTGACTGACTTTTGGGGGTATGGAAACCCGGAAGGGGGGGATTTCAGTTCATTCACACCCTCAAACCAGGGTCCAGAAAACTACTATTTCCCTTTAATGACAACCGGTGAGCAAATGTTTTGAATCAAAAATTCTTGATAAGAAAATTTCGATCATGCTCCAATCATTTTACGCTCGGACACTTTTCCAAAGGGGACGAGATAACGGCAACTGCCGGCCTTTTTCCTTCGGAGGAAGGTTGTCTAGAGTTATTGAAGGTTGGTGGCAAGAGTATTGTGAAGGAACGGGCTCATAGAGATAACCTTTCTTGTTCGGGGATGCGGCGAAAGCTTTCTGAGGGAAGGACAATGCACATACTGCAGTGTAAAAAAAACGACCGGGGAAAATTTTTAGGGATGCAACATTCTTTTAAGGGGAGGGGTATACCAAATTTGTTATACCCCTAAAGGGAGGGGGATAAAAGCAAAGGTAAGGCAAATGGGAATTCGAGGGTTGGCAAAGAAAATTGAGAAATTTTATAGTGAGCAACAAACGGCCCCCCTTTTTAAAATTTGGCAATAAGTGGGGAGCATTGTTACAAATATGGCCAAAGCAGGAAAAAGCAACTATCACCCAGGGGATAAAAGACTCACAGGTCAAAAACTATGACCAAAGGGGATAAAACGGTATTCAAGGTTATTATGACACTTTTTACAGGGAAATCACCTAGGGGGGACCACCTAACTTTTAGAAAAGCTAAACTCCCAAACCCTTTATCGAGGGACACTTGGATGCCTTAACGCCCCAATAGGGAAAGAAGAATTAATGACCACAATAGGGGGGATCCCAAGGGGGAAAAGCCCGGGGGCCCAGAGGGGTTTCACTGGGGTTTTAAAAAGGGGGGTCGAGGAAAGGGGATGACCCAATACGGGGATTTTAAAAAATCATCGAGACAAAAATCGTTATGCCTTCGTCAAACCGGGCCCATATCCGGGTTTTTTTCACAAAGAGGGAGGGATCCGGTTTTTCCGGTCCTTACCGCCCATATCGCTACCAAATTTATATAAAAAATTTTTTCTAAATTGATGGGTAACAGATTAGCAGCCTTATTGCCTAAAATGATAGGCCACAACCAAAAAGGGTTTGTGAAAGGCGATCGGGATAACAAATATACAACGTATACTGTCGGTGGAGGGGCCGGGTTCGGAGCCCCGGTTTTTTTAGCATAACCCGAAAAGGCTTTCGATAAAGTGAAGTGGGCCTTGGTTATACAAAGGGGGTCAAGGGGAAACATCCATGGGACTTTTAGAAATTTTTTTTTAAGCATTTTTATAGTAAACCCTCAGGGGAGAGTGAACACACCCCGGGTTCCCTTTTGGACCCCATCAGCTTGCAAAGGGGGACACACAGGGGTGCCCCTCCACCATTTCTCTTCAACAACCCTTAACCCCTAATTTGGGACTAGTTTCTTTGAACACTTTGAGGGATTCAAGTGGGGGGAGAGGAGGTTTTAAGGGTTTTCTGCTTGCAGATGAATGTTGCTCTTTATGAAATCCCCGGCGAACATCTGGGGAGAGTGCTGATTTCCTAGAGGGGATTTGGGTAAGCAGATATAAAATTAATACACTAAGAGTCATTTTCTATTATTTGGTCACCGGGGGGGGGAAAGCGTCTTAGGGGGAGAGTCCGGCGGGATTTCCACCTGACCTTCTGGGGAAATTAGATAAAGGGAGACATTCGCTTACCGTCTTAAAATACAACCCCTGAAGAGAAAATTATTGAGAACTAAAACGGTGGAGCCCCTCCCACTGTCATTATTTGGGGGAGCACACTTTCTAAAAATGTCAGTTTCCCGATTTTTTACCCTCTGCAAAACATACCGCTGTTATTGAAGCAAAGACATCAACAGATACGGTCAGCCTTTTTAGGATTTTTATGGGGGTTTAAAAAGGGCCCAGATCGCTATAAGAATCGTTTTCCTCTAAGATAGATGGGGGCCAATCTTCCCAAATCAGATTGTATAATTTAGCAGCGCTCGTTCGGGATGTGAGGGATTGGGTTTAAAGCAGCTCATATTTTTCCAACTGAGATTGGAACAACAAAGCAAATCCAGAAAATCTGAGACTCTATTGCATACGGCATCAAAGGGCCTTCCTCCTCATGTCAAACGCAGTGGATCCTCAGGGGCACTATAGCTCCTGGAAGCAAGTAAGGAAAATTAACACATTACCATTTCATCTTTCCAATAGCCCCCCTTTGGGGTCTCGGTTTTCCGGCGGAGGGGGAAAGGCTTTTTGGGGAGGGAGGAATAAAAATAAACCAAAAATGTGGACTTAGTCATGAATCAAAAAATTTTTTTACCTGGCCAGAAATTTAAAAAGAAATACGGGGTTTGGGGGACAACAATTTTTTTAATATTGGGCAACTAATGACCTTCTGTAAAAACATGTTAAAAGTCCGGTGGGTGCGGAGACCCCGGGACAATTTTACACCCTGAGGACAGCAGGACCAACGGAATCCTGTCTGGCATTTACAAGAATTATTGAGAGGGGGTTTGCTCTACCAAAGAGCCTGTTTCAGGCCTGGGGAAGGGGGCGGGGGCCCAATATCGCATAAAATTTAAAAAAGGGGTGAAAAGTCAGAGGAGCATTGTAAACGAAAAATTTGGGGGGAGTTGGTCTTCCGCCTGGTGCATAAAGCGACTTGCTTTGACCTTCCAACAGGAATGCCCGAGATTTTTTTTAGAAGTCCCAAAATGCAAATTTCAAAAACGATCTGTTGACGGGGTATGGCACGCCCAAAGCTGAAGAATATTGGGGGAGGGTCATGGAGGAATTAAGGAGATCTGGGGGAAAAGAGGTACCCATGACCCATTAGCATATTTTTTTATTTTAACCCCACCGAGGGTTCTAGGGGGGGGGAGGCCAACGTTGATTATCATAAGGTTCCCCATTAGCTTTTAGTGCCAAGAAGTGAATTCTACGACATTGGTTGCAGGGGAATTGCCAACTAGGAAGAGATAGATCTAGAATTTGAAAGTTTTGGGGATGATAGATAGGATAAGCAAAACAAACAAGAGTGGACTGACAAAGAAGTTTTTTCCCAAAAAAGGGGGAATTTATGTTAAAATTTTCCGGGGCGAGGGGGGTTAAAGAATTGTGGCCCATTTTCGTAATTTTTCTTACACCTCCTAAAAAAAATGGGGGGTTCATTGGGGAGATTGGTGATAGGAAGACTCCCGAGGTTGGGTATTGAAGGCTGCTTCCAAGAATTTTTCAGGGGATAGAGCTATGGTAGTTTTCGGGCAGGAGGGAGTCTTCGAGATGTTTAAAAAGAGATACCTCAAATAAAAATAGAGAATCAGAAACCCGGGAAAAAGGTTTCTCCAATATTTTTATAGAGCAATCAATAATGGTTATATAAGAGTTTAGGGGTAAGCACGGCTAAGAGGGGGGGGGAAACCCGAACCCCGGGTATTGGGAAAAGAGGCAGGGGGTTTTTTGAGGGCAACGTTGGAGAGTTGCACATTGTTGGTTTAAGTATTGTTAAAAAAATGGGGAAATCACAAGGTTTATTATAAAACAAATTGAAAAGATGTCAGTTTAAGCCCTTTTGTATAATGTAAAGATGATGTTTTTACCTTTTAATACTTTTTTTTCTCAAAAAAATATTTTAAAAAAAAAAAAAAAAAAAAAAAAAAAGAAGCTCCTCTGCACAAGCCCGTCCAGCACTCTTGTCAGGCCGATCTTATACAAACTTTGAAGTAACCAAGGGCATGTAAGGAAGGGGTAGCCTCTCAGACTGCAATTTTTTTAACACATATATTTAGAAAAGTATTAAAAACCCCTTTTGGAGGATCCCCCCAACATTCATCGGGCAAAACCCCCCCCTTTTTTAAAAGAGGACGCAAATCCAAGCCCCAAGCTCTCTGCGATAGGGAGGGAACACTCCTTTATGATCTAAACTCTATTGCCAAATTATTTCTTGACTTCTTCTCTGAGTTTTATTCCTTACCATTAGACCTCCTGCAGAGTAGTGAGGATTCACAGAAATAAATTAGGGATTTCATTCAATCTTGCCCACTCTACCTCCCGAGGCCTCTACCTCTTAATGCCCCCATAGAGATAGATGAGCTCCTGGGGGTTGTAGGGAATCTTGCACCCGGAATAGCACCTGACCCTGATGGCCTTCCCTATCTATCTTATAAAGTATTTTCAGAGACCCTATGCCCTTACATGCTCTCTCTCTCTTTAATTAATTTCTGGGGAGGGTGGGGGGGAGTGGGATATACTATACTGGGCCCTATGTCCCATTCCCATATAACCCTTATCCATAACACAGGCAAGGACCCAGCCAATTATAGGCCCATTGCTTTGCTCAATTCCAATCTCAAACATTGAAAATGTGCTTACCCCAATTAATCAGTAAGGATGAAGTTGGCTTTGTCCCTTTGTTAAGGTGGTGACAACACGAGGAGGACTATTAATATGGTTGATGCCTTTTGATGCTAGACACTGAAAAAGCGTTTGATAGGCTGAATTGGCCTTTCCTGTTTGAGACACTTGTGACTTGGATTTCATGGCTCCTTTCTAACAGCCATTAAGGGGTTATATTCCTCCCCAGCTGAGTCAATTAAACCTTCCCATTGCAGTCTAGTCTCTTCCCAATTAGGAATGGGACCCGGCAGGGATGCCCCTTGTCTCCGCTCCTGTTCGCTCTTTGCATTGAACCCTTCGCAGCCTCCATTAGGTCAAGCCCGGATACCAAGGGGATCATGGTCAGAGACAAAGAACTGAAACTTTCCTTACTTGCAGACTATATTCTCCTAACTTTAAATGACCTACATACTACACTCCGCACCCTTCCCTCCCTCCTAGAGCAATTTAGTAAGCTCTCGGGATATAAGGTTAATGCCTCCAAGACAGAGGCTCTTCCTATTAACCTTCCACCAGACACTTACTCCTTTGTCAAAAGTAATTTCCCTCTTAGATGGCAAGATCACACTCTCAACTACTTAGGTATCCAAATTACAGACTTCTACAAATCACTCTACAATGCTAACTTTCCTCCACTTTTTAAGGAACTAAAGGGCCTACTGCACAAATGGGACTCTTTACCTATGTCGCTCTTTGGCAGAATTAAGATGACCATCTTGCCGAAACTCTTCTATTTATTTGAAACTCTTCCAGTAGCGTTACTACTGGGGGAACTGAGATCCCTTCAGACAGCCATTCTCCAATTTTCTTAGTTCGGGGTAGGCATAGGGTGGCCAAGGATGACATGATGACTAGTAAATAGAAAGGAGGTTTGGTTGTATCTAAATGTTTTACAACACGGGGCCCACCCTTTGTGCTTTTTTCCCTGCCTGGACCATTTTGGGGGCCCAACCAAAGGGGAGGGACATCGAAAAATTAGGGATGCCCCCCTATCCCCCCCCAATGCTTATTTTGCACTCAAGATCTATCCATAACACTTATAACCCCTTGGTCCCATAAAGTTTACTCTACAGATTTGGAGATACAGCAAAAATAAATTTAATCTGGCCCTTTGAAAACTTTTTTTGTGTACCTTCCTATTACCTACGAGTTCCTCTAGGTATTTTGCTCGACCATGGCTGGGGCAGAAATTGTTTTGATTTGCTGACATTGCGAACACTCAGAGTGGGAGGCTCATACCTTTTGAGGTGTTGCAAAAAGAACATAACCTCCCTCCAAGATCAGGCTTTCATTACCTCCAAATTGGTTGCCTTCTCATCTCTCTATACGGCACCATCACCTTGTCTATTCCCACGCAATTCGAACTTATATGTAAAGGGGGTCTTATCTCTGCAATCTACACAATCCTACCTGACCCACACCCAGATCAGAGCCTCTCCCATAAATACATTGAAAAGTGGGTAGACCCATTCCATATACCACCTGGTAGGCCATATGGAAGGTAGCGTCTAAACCATCAATTTGTACTACTTATAAAGAAAACTTGTATAAAACATTGCTATTCTGGTACCACTCTCCTGAAGTTCTATACAAAAGGGAATCTCGAATCCCTTCGACCCGTTGGAGATGTGACACTTCTGTAGATTCCTTACCACACATTTTTTGGGACTGCCTGGTTTTACAACCATTTTGGATGCAGGTGAGGGACTTGGTAGCTAAAATGCTGGAGGTTACGATTCCACTAGAGTCTCTTATATCTCTGCTTAATGGGCCAATAAAAAATCTGACTAAAGCTAAATCGATCCCCCTCCATCCCACGCAGCCCAAAGCCTAATGCCCGGAAAGGGCCTCAGCCCCCCCTCCTGACATTTCAGCCCTTTTTCAAAGGGGATGGAAATTCCCTGAATGGAACACGACTGCTTCAGTACATGATAGATTTATTTGATAACTTGGGACAAGTACTAGATTGTTAACCGGCCTTGACTTCTGAGTTACTTTATCTTATTGGCTCACCTCAACTCTCCCCTGTGTCTGGCTACTTATGTCTCCAGTCTTTGTCTTCCATGTTAAAGCAAGTTTTTCAAAAAGTATTGCTAGAATACATGTAATTTTTTTCTTCTATAAAATGTTCCTATGCTCCTTGTTTTACAAGATTTAGGATCGGATATCTAAACTTTTCCTCAGCTGGAGAATTATTTACTTTCTTTCTATGCTTTACTGTTAAGTGATTTGTGACCGCAAATTATATTGAAAAACTGTAATAAAACTTTAATTAAAAACAAAAAGTTGATACCGCACACCAAAAGAGGTATTCTCTTGCAGAATTTATTTCAAAATTTGAGCTCCCCCCCTCCCACTTCCTGGCTTTATCGCAATTTCCTCATTTCTCAAAGTAAATTTTCTCATTTTATACATTTCGACAAAATATTCGATAACGTCATGGCCCCCCTTTCCCCACCCACCCCTTCCTTACTATGCTTTATGCAGGGCTTCAAAATAACAAAAGTGATAAAGCTTCCCCTAAAATCTTCACCAAATGGGAAAAACTGCATAGTATCTGGTCCTGTAACGCTACTGCAGATTTCTGGGATGAATTGGTGAACACTCTCAATTCCTCCCTACAAGCCAATTTAAGCCTTGACCCGGTCCAGCGGTTATTCCACAACCTCCCAAATCATTGTAAGAATCTCCCGCTCCTGCACATCTTTCTATTAACGGCCAAACGATCCCTACTTTCAAAATGGTTGGATTCTAATGTCCCCTCAATCCAAGAAGTGATCTGCTCCGTCAAACACCATCTAGAGATGGATAAACTGGACGTCATCAGGACCAAAGAGACCCGGTGCTCTAAATCCTTTAAAAAAATGGGGAGATTTTATAAAAACCTTTTACACCTCGGATGAGATTAGGGAAGTCATGAAGCCTTTCGTTTACACGTCCTGGTATCTTACTTCCCATCTAGCGGGTCAACTGGGTCGATTGGAAGTTGTTAATCCACCCACTTGACTCATCTTCATCTACCCACTGTGAGAACTGCCTTTTCCTACGAACGCGATTCCCATCTATGGTTCCCACCCGACCTCAAGCCAAGGAACCGTGACCCTCACTGTATCATATCTCATCTCTGATTCCAGAGCAGCCCTGTAGTAACCCTCGTCCTGGTTAAACGGATTTAGTGTATTAATATGACCCAAGTGCCAGGTTATAGTTAAGGTTTATTTTGGTTTTGTGCTTAATTTTTTGGTTTTTTTTGGGCTAGCATTGTGTTATTTGCCAGTGCATAGAGTCTTAGCTCTACCTCATAATTGTGTTAACTCTATTGTCTATATATAAGTTATTTGTTGCTTTATATTGTGACTGTTACTTTTTTATTCCTATGACATATATATTTTGTATGTTGTAAGCTGACACTACCTTGTTTCTCCTGTGCCCAATTCTGTTTATATATTTAAAACTTTGAATAAAAATTATGTTTAAAAAAAAAAAAAGTTCCAGTGGTCTTACCCCGTTGCTGCAGTGATTCGGGAAGAGGTGGTCAGCTGTCCTAGGATGGAGGAGAAACTTTATGATCCGCTTAATGTTCAGAGAACCTTCTAACTAGTAGGAATTGTCCAAAGTGAAGACCACCTTTATGTTATACTTCAGAAACCATCCGGAGGCAGTAGACAGGGCTGTAGAATCGGCAAGCCAAAGCCCCGACTCCATCTCCACCTCCTCAATTTCCCAAACCTCCGACTCCTGACACCCTCATGGCGCATATTTAAGTGATAACTTTACCGTAGTAAAATGGTAACATCCAGCTTTTTATCACCTTATGATACAATTATCAAGCTATTTAGGTAGAAGAGACACTGACAAGCAAAAGGTAACAATGTTTTGATCTTTTGAACACTTTGGGTAGAGTTGAAGAAAAAGCTGTATTTGTATCCAAGTCCAATCTGCACCAACATTGGGAATGTGTAGAAGAGGTCTGAGATCAGATTTTGGTCAAGATATGCTTGAATCTGATCCAGAGCCCAGAAGGATTCAGGCAGTATTGAAAACCAAAGGTGGATTTCCCAAATACTAACAAAATAATAACAATTAACATTTTGATTTAGGAGCAAAACAGTAACAATGCAGTTACAGGAAAGAATCTGTAGAACTAAGAAGATGCTAAATACTCGCAAATTTATGTAGACGATAGGTAAGATGATTGTATATAAAATTACAGTAGCCTCATGTACAAAGCTGTAGTAGATGGTGAGATATGGAGCCTGAAAATCACAAGTTCAAAACATTGTTACCATTTTGCTTGTCAGTGTAAAATATATTTATTGGACATGACTTTAGAACACAAAAAATTTGTAAATATGCAAAACACTGCAGGAACATTTGTGGAGTCCTCTGAATTTGTTCTGAAAATAATATTGCCTCCATCAGATCCTGCATACATGACCTCACATCTGATCTCATTATTTCCAGGCTAGAGAACGGCCTCTCTTGGGTTGGGGGCAAAGCGGTGACAACAGGGGCAACATCTCTAACAATGTCAGGGTATAAAGGATTTGCCTCAGACACAGTAAGTTTTGATGAATGGTTTAACTCTTCTACTTCTTTGAAAGCAGGTGAAAAATTTTGCTGAAATCTGTTTGCTATGGTAGCAGAATCTTTTCCCCTGGGGGAGCGCTTTGCCTGCTCCATGTCATCAATTACACTCCTCCTGTGATAAGGCTGAAGATATGGGAGCAGTAGCACCGGCCGGACCCAATTCCTCTTGCTCTTTGCACGCATCGAACTAACTGGACCAACTTATTAAATATTTTTGGGAGTCTGTCCAATTTATGACGACTCCGACTCCTGCAAAATAGGCTCCGACTCCACGACTCAGACTCCACAGCCCTGGCAGTAGATCACGACACCTGCCACAGATTCTATAATCTGAACATGATCATCACTTCTCTCATGCGAGAGATCTCTAATTTCTAGCTAAAACATTTTCTGTATACAACACTATTATTGTTCCACTCTGGCGTGAGTTCTCATATGTTTCTTAAGACTTCTTTTTTGGTAAAAACATTTCCCACATACTGTACATACAAAGCCCCTCTGGTCTGAGTGAAGCCTTTGATGTTCTACAAGACATGAATTGCGGTTAAAGCATTTCCCGCATTCTGTACATGAAAACGGTTTCTCTCCTGTGTGAAGTCTCTGATGTTCCACAAGATTTATATTTCTAGTAAAACACTTCCCACAGACCAGGCACGAATATGGCTTCTCTCCTGTGTGACTTCTCTGATGTACAATTAGTTCTGATTTTTGCTGAAAAGACTTCCCGCATTCCAAGCATAAAAAGCGCTTCTCTCCTGTGTGAATTCTCTGATGTCTAACAAGATGTCCTTTCCGATTAAAACATTTCCCACATTCTGTGCACGAATATGGCTTCTCTCCTGTGTGAATTCTCTGATGTGCAATAAGATTGCGTTTGATAGCGAAACATCTCTTACATTCTGGGCATGAAAGTAGATTCTCTCCTGTGTGCATTCTCTGATGGGCCGCAAGGTCACGTTTCTGAACAAAACGTTTTCCACATTCTGGACATGAATACCGTCTTTCGTTCTTCTGGATGATCTTGAGCTGGGCAAGATCAAATTGGTTCTTAAAATATTTTTCCCATTCAGGAGATACAAACATCCCATCCGGTCCATGGCAAGTTTTGTTTGCGTCAGTCTGTGATTGATTATCTTTATAGGTAGGAGATAGAAGATGTCCATTGGAGCCTCCCATCAAGTCTTCATCTGAAAGAAGAACATTTACCCACACAAAATAATTCATAATGAGAAACATTTATACAATGAACAAGACAAACATCAAAATACAGTCAACGAATCATCACAAGAGGTTTGCCGTAGTCTTACATGGTGATCATTCATATAACTAATAGATGGTTGAGTTGAGTCCACCAAAGTGGGAGCAGAACTTAAAGATCATCTTCACATTGTGGCTGATAGGGAAGGTCCCGATTGGGGCACTGCCCTCTATGATATTAATAATAGGGCACATAGACAATGGTTGTCTTCATAGGACAAATTATTCCCATCTTAAACATGTATGGCATATATAGTAAATAGCATATGTCATAAATGTCTGACAGGTGAGGGTCCTACCTCCAGGAGTCACATACATCTCAAGAACAATGACCGCCTTATCTCTGTTAGGAGATCTGAATACAACAAGCAGATTTGCTCAGTTGTACACAGAATGCCAAAAAAAAGCAAAATGGGAAGAGCTTCACAAATTTGTGGACAGCTCTCGGTTCTGTGCAGTTGTGGCAGAGATGAGGACAGCCGGAGAGGGGAGCGCCATTTTTTAAATAGGTGCGAGTCCCAGAGATGGGAGGTTAAGGCCACAAAAGAGACAACTACTTCTTCCGTGCCCTTACAATCCAACCTGCTTGGTTTCTTTACACAACAGTGTCTTAACTCTTCTTTCTCTTAAACCGCCAACCAATGACCAACCAAATCAAAAAATTAAAAAACCAATGTAACACGATCTTTGTTGCTGGATTATAAGTGTTATATTTCAACTGCTCACATATAAACGTACTAAAAAACACCAACATTCCTCATGAGTGTCACGGATGCCCCTGCGACCCTCGTCCCGGGTCGCAGGCGCATCCGTGCCCCGACTCCGAGCGGCGCCCCGTCCCGCACCTCGGGTCCGGGGTCCGCTCATCCCGCTGCCCGGGTCCCCAGTGACTTACCCGGCCTCGCTCCTGCCCCGTCCGTCTCGGTCCCCCGGCGTGCGCGGCGCCGCCCCTTAGGGAGCGCGCGCGCCGGCAGTCTGAGATTTAAAGGGACAGTGCGCCGGTAATTGGACATCGCCGGGCACTGCTCCTATTTTAGCCCAGCCTCTTCCCAGTGGCCTTTGCCGGATCTTTAGTGCACATGCCTATTGGGAAAGCGTTCCAGAAAGCCTTGTCTTGCCTACCGTGTACCGAACCCTTTTGCTTACGTTTACCGACCACGATCCTTGCCGCCTGCCCTGACCTTCTGCCTGTCTACGTTCACGAATCACAGCCGCCTGCCCTGACCTTCTTGCCTGTCCCCGACTACGAGCCTGACTGCCGATTCTGTACCTCGCCTACCCTTGGCCGCCACCGCAGGCAAGCCCCGCCAGTGGTAGTGACCTGGTGGACTCCCGCCGCAGCAAGTCCATCCCGCTTTGCGGCGGGCTCTGGTGAATACCGGGACCCACTTAGACTCCACTCCCTGGTGTGGGCTTACGCCATCGCCTGCGGTGGTCCAGCGGATCCACCTCAAGACCGTAACAATGAGCTTATATTTTTGTGATAATGGCCTCCACTAGTTTTGTATTTATTAAGATAAAACACAATATTTTTATCAATTATCATACATTTCACTGCAAACATGCAATTATAATTTAACTCGATCAATGCTGCCTATAAGAGCTAAAAAATAACTATATTTCCTATTGTATACCACTTTCAGAAAACACTCTCCCATCACATTCTCGTCGTACTGTCCTTGGTAAAGGCGTTCAAACTTCATTATGTCCTGGTGGAAGAGCTCACCTTGCTTTTCCAAATAAGCCCCCATGTTCTCTTTGAATTTATCAAGGATATGGACTTTGAGTTAAATCCTGCAGCCTACGGTAGCATAGTTCTCTATCAGAATCCGTATCAGCTGTGCAGGGTCGGGATGACAGGTAGGTGACCGCCTAAGGCACCACTTCATCCCAGGCAGAAAAGAGGATGCAAGGAGGGATGGAATGGGCTGAATTTCCCATTTTGGGGGGCGCTATATGCCCTATTTGCCTAGGGCACTAGAATATCTTGTCCCAATCCTGCAGCCGTGCATAGTTCTCATCCTCACCATTTCCTAGAAAGCCATGAACCACTGCAACGAAACTGTTCCAAGACGGTTTCTGCTTCCTATTCAGCATCATGGAAAATTTTTAGATTTTTTGATTTGCAGTCTGATGAAGACACCAACTTTGTCCTTTGCCTAAGACAGCTTAGGGACAAGATCTTGGAGGTACTTAAAAGCTGTCGACTCTTTATCGAAAGCTGATAGGAGACCTAACTTGATGTGTAGTGGTGGCATCAGCACATTTGGGGGGTTCACCAGTGGTTCCCACTTTACGTTTTTCCCCACAAAGAACTCTGTCCGCGGCCGCCATTCCTGTCTTTGATAGCGCACTTGAGCTTCCGAACTGTTCCAAAGCCCACAGACATAGCAAAATGTGTCTGCCCCATGAATATAACCTCTTAATTCCATCTAAGTTAGCTGCAGTTGTGTACACAAGTTCACTTACTCAGTAGAACAGCAAATGTTTAAAATACATTTATATTACTTTATTTTGTACACTTCTGGACAGTTCAAGAAAGTTCTAGACAATCCTGGACAGTTCTAGAAACTTCTCGATGGTTCTCAGTTCCAGAAGCTTCTCAAAGTGTCAGCACGGAATATTTCACAAATATTCTTAAAAATAGGTAAAATTTCAAAATATCATTGTGCTGACCACAAAAGCAAAATTTATGGGGAATAATGACTTTTTTTTTCTATTCATTTTAGGCACAAAGAATTAGGAAAACACACAACACCTAGGAGCAAAAAAATATATGTAAAATTGTTCTCTCCTGATCTAACCATCTCCAAGATTCGTCCTCTGCATCCACAATATCCTGGAACTCAACACATCAGGCACCTTTTCACTTTTAAAACCTTCAAAAGTAGCATGACCCATCTCTTCAGGAGCCTCCACCCCACCATGATACAACCAAAGAAGCAGCTTCTATCCTCAAATTCTGTTACCTTCCGTCTTCTTTTCTAGATTGTCCTCTCTCCCTATCAATCATTCATTTTGTTAATGTTTATTGTACCTGTTTTCCTCTTACCTTATGTCCTAAACCCCCTATTTCGTATTTATAGGACCCTGGAATTAAAAGACGTATCAAACAATGTTCCTTTGAGCCTTATATGAAAAACAACCATAGGCTCTTACCATTCATTGACTCCATTGGGGGTTTTTCAAGTCCACTTGTTTCTCCATCATAACTTTCCTTCACATATACCACCTGAGAACAAAAGGGCACCCTAGTTTATTATATATCCAGGTGAGAGTCAAAAACGTATAGAGGTTATGAATCACTTAAAGGATAAGGATTTCAATGAGTGGTGCTCGTTCAACCGAATATTTTCACAGCTACCCTGGTGCCAAAAACGGCCCTTCATATTCTAGATGAGGCTGCACTAATGTCTTGAAGACCAGAAAGATTATGTCCATAACTGGTGAGTCCCTGACACTATTCTGTAGCCTTAGAGGCAGCTGACTGGCATTGTGCTGTTATTTAGTGGATGATTTACATTGTAGAACTTTACATTCATCCACATTGAATCTTCATTGCCAAGTGCAAGTCCAACCAGGAGGAAGGTTACACAATCTTTTATGGAACCAAAAACCATTTGTACACACCAACCATCATAGTCATCGATAAGATCAGATACAGTGTAGACTCCACTGCTAATGAAGAAGATTAGGAGAAGCTTCATTAATTCAATCAATAGAGGATTGACAGGAATCTCTTTATCTACCTGTCACAAGGCATTATGGGAAAGGGGCTGAGAAGCGCTGTGGGCTTCTCAGCCCCTTTCCCATAATGCCTTGTGATATGCAGATCCTAAGTAGAGTGCTAAAAGGAAAAAAAAAAACTCTACAAACCGTGCGTTCGTTGCTCTCCATAAGGAGAGATCTTCCCTTCCTTTATCTACCTGATAATCCAGTGGGGTTTCTTGCTCTTCCTCTTTACAGTTTTTGGAATATTGAGGACTGGGACATCTCTCTGGTGGATTTCTCCTACTGGATCCATCTATAGGACATAAACACAGGGACTAAATCTATTGTTTCTATGTGATGATCAGATGTTGGGGATCTAGGTGACCCTCACACCTGGTCTCCTCTATAATCGGGGAGGTCTCCTCTTACCTGGTAATGTGAGGGGTGGCTGATCCTCCATCATGACGTCCTTGTACAGATCCTTGTGTCCCTCTAAATACTCCCGCTCCTCCATGGAGAAATAGACGGCGACATCCTGACACCTTATAGGAACCTGACACAGACAAGGATACAATTCTCCTCCAGACACTTCATCCCTTGGGGTTATTATATAACGTCACTGCATTCCCAGAAGTGCTCACCTCTCCAGTTAGCAGCTCAGCGATCCTGGTGGTCAGGTCTAGGATCTTCTGCTCATGTATCAGTGAATGAAGTGGATGCTCGGGGCTCTGGGTGCTGCTCTGTCCTCCTGACGACTTCTTCACTACTGTGTAATCCTGTGTATGGGACGACCCCGATCACTACATAGATTCTAAGGAGCCTTCACCTTCCAGTCATGTCCTGTCTTATTAATAGAGATAGGAGTGATGTCATGTGAGACGCTCACCTCTCCGGTGATCACGGTGATCACATGGATTATCTCCAGGGTAAGGTCAAGTATTCTGGCCGCCGTCTGGTTCCTGTCCTCGTCCATCCTTGTGGGGTCAGTGACCAGAATGACCATTGTCTTTGAAAGAAAACTTTACCAGTGAGAATCCTGAACCTAAGAAACCTAAGGAAAAAGGAGGAGGACTGGATTTACATGAAGTCTACCATCCCACAAATTGGAAATTAAGAAGGACTACTTTGTTACGTCTTGTCCTGGAATCTGGATACTACATCTGTCCCATGAAGGTCAACCCCAATGAATAGGGCTAATCTGCACGTGAATGCCCTGCATACCAAACTAAAAATTCGTGTCCAGTATACTTCAGGCACAGTCCAAACCCTTCTAAATGTAAGCTGTGTATTTACCCCAACATCATGAAGTACAGTGGGTTTCAAAAGTATTCATACCCCTTGAACTGTTTTAGAGTTAGGGTTACAGTCACAACATTAAATTTGATATTTTATGTAATCGAGCAACACAAAGTAGCAAGTATTTGTGAAATGAAAAGAAAATGATTTACGCTTTTCCAAATTTATGCAAATTTAAAAAACTGAAAAGCGTGGCGTACATAATGTATTCAGCCCCTTGTACTCTGATCCCTCTAAATAAAATCCACAAATTATGAAGGGCTATAGATTCCCCTGATTGGTGCTTGTTCGACTTAATATTTACACATCAATCCTGGTGCCCAACACTGCCCTTCATATTCTAGATGAGGCTGCACTAATGTCTTGTAAAGCAGAAAGATTATGTCCATAACTGGCGAGTCCCTGACAGTATTCTTTAGCCTTAGAGGCAGCTAACTGGCATTGTGCTGTTATTTAGTGGATGATTTACATTGTAGAACTTTACATTCATCCACATTGAATCTTCATTGCCAAGTGCAAGTCCAATCAGGAGGAAGGTTACATGATCTTTTATGGAAGCAGAAACCATATGTACACACCACCCATCATAGTCATCAATAATATCAGATACGGCGTATACTCCACTGCTAATGAAGAAGGTTAGGAGAAGCTTCATAACATCAATCGATAGATTATTGACAGGAATCTGTTTATCTACCTGATAATCCAGTGGGTTTTCTTGCTCTTCCTCTTTACAGCTCTTGGAATATCGAGGACTGGGACATATCTCTGGTGGATTTCTCCTACTGGAAAAGAAAATGATTCACGCTTTTCCAAATTTATGCAAATTTAAAAACTGAAAAGCGTGGCGTACATATGTATTCAGCCCCTTGTACTCTGATCCCTCTAAATAAAATCCAGTGTGACCAAGTGCCTTTAGATGCCACCTAATTATTAAACGGAGTATATCTGTATGTAATTTATTCTCAGTATAACTACAGTTGTTTGTGAAGGTCTCAGAGGTTTGTTAGTGAACAAGCAGCATCATGAAAACCAAGGAACACACCAGACAGCGTAGGGATAAAGTTGTGGGAAAGTGTATTGCAGGATTAGGTTTTAAAAAATCGCCCAAGCTCTGAACATCTTATGGAGCCCTGTTCAATCCTTCATCTATGAATGGAAGGAGTATGACAACTAATAACCTGCCAAGACATGGCCGTCCACCTAAACGGACAGCCCAGACAAGGAGAGCACAAATTAGAGAAACAGCCAAGATTACCAAGATCACTGTGGAGGAGCTGCAAAGATCCACAGCTCAGGTGGGAGAATCTGTCCACAACTATTAGTTGTGTACTCAACAAATCTGGCCTTTATGGAAGGATGGCAAAAAGGAAGCCCTTTGTGAAAGCCATAAGGAGTCATGTCTTCACAAAGTTCTGTAGGGGATACAGCAAGCATGTGGAAGAAGGAGATCTGCTCAGATGAGACCTAAAAGGTCAAAACCTATATGTGAAACAATGGACATTACCCTGAACACACCATCTGCATTGTGAAGCATGGCGGTGGCAGCATCATGCTGTGGGGAAGCTTTGCATGAGCAGGAACTGGGAAGATGGATGAAGCTAAATACAGGACTATCCTGGAGAAAAATCTGTTAAAGGCCGCAAAAGACTGGGTTGTAGGTTTACCTTTAAGCAGGACAACAACATTAAGCATACAGCCAAAGCTACAGTGGAGGGGTTTACATCACAGCAGATTTATGGGTTACATTGGCCCAGTCACATCCAGACCTAAATCCCATTGAGAATTTGAGGCCGGAATTACTGTTCACAAATGTTCTCCAACCAATCTGACTGAGCTCGAGCGATTCTGCAAAGAATAGGAATAATTCATTCCAGCCTCTAGATGTGCAAAGCTGTAGAGACATCGCCCAACAGACTGCAGCTGTCATTGCAGATAGAGGTTTCCTGCAAAGTACTGACTCCGGGGGCTGAATACATTGCAGATAGAGGTGTCCTACAAAGTACTGACTCCGGGGGCTGAATACATTGCAGATAGAGGTGTCCTACAAAGTACTGACTCCGGGGCTGAATACATTGCAGATAGAGGTGTCCTACAAAGTACTTACTCTGGGGGCTGAATACATTGAAGATAGAGGTGTCCTACAAAGTACTGACTCCGGGGCTGAATACATTGCAGATAGAGGTGTCCTACAAAGTACTGACCCCAGGGGCTGAATACATTGCAGATAGAGGTGTCCTACAAAGTACTGACTCCTGGGCTGAATACATTGCAGATAGAGGTGTCCTACAAAGTACTGACTCCAGGGCTGAATACATTGCAGATAGAGGTGTCCTACAAAGTACTGACTCCAGGGGCTGAATACATTGCAGATAGAGGTGTCCTACAAAGTACTGACTCCGGGGGCTGAATACATTGCAGATAGAGGTGTCCTACAAAGTACTGACTCCAGAGCTGAATACATTGCAGATAGAGGTGTCCTACAAAGTACTGACTCCGGGGCTGAAAACATTGCAGATAGAGGTGTCCTACAAAGTACTGACTCCGGGGCTGAAAACATTGCAGATAGAGGTGTCCTACAAAGTACTGACTCCGGGGCTGAATACATTGCAGATAGAGGTGTCCTACAAAGTACTGACTCCGGGGGCTGAATACATTGCAGATAGAGGTGTCCTACAAAGTACTGACTCCGGGGCTGAATACATTGCAGATAGAGGTGTCCTACAAAGTACTGACTCCGGGGGCTGAATACATTGCAGATAGAGGTGTCCTACAAAGTACTGACTCCGGGGGCTGAATACATTGCAGATAGAGGTGTCCTACAAAGTACTGACTCCGGGGCTGAATACATTGCGGGGGGTGGTGTCCTACAAAGTACTGACTCCGGAGACTGAATACATTGCAGATAGAGATGTCCTACAAAGTACTGACTCTGGGATGAATACATTGCAGATAGAGGTGTCCTACAAAGTACTGACTCCGGGGCTGAATACATTGCAGATAGAGGTGTCCTACAAAGTACTGACTCCGGGGCTGAATACATTGCAGATAGAGGTGTCCTACAAAGTACTGACCCCAGGGGCTGAATACATTGCAGATAGAGGTGTCCTACAAAGTACTGACTCCGGGGCTGAATACATTGCAGATAGAGGAGTCCTACAAAGTACTGACTCCGGGGCTGAATACATTGCAGATAGAGGTGTCCTACAAAGTACTGACTCCAGGGCTGAATACATTGCAGATAGAGGTGTCCTACAAAGTACTGACTCCGGGGCTGAATACATTGCAGATAGAGGTGTCCTACAAAGTACTGACTCCGGGGCTGAATACATTGCAGATAGAGGTGTCCTACAAAGTACTGACTCCGGGGCTGAATACATTGCAGATAGAGGTGTCCTACAAAGTACTGACTCCGGGGCTGAATACATTGAAGATAGAGGTGTCCTACAAAGTACTGACTCCGGGGCTGAATACATTGCAGATAGAGGTGTCCTACAAAGTACTGACTCCGGGGCTGAATACATTGCAGATAGAGGTGTCCTACAAAGTACTGACTCCGGGAATGACTACATTGCAGATGGTGGTGTCCTACAAAGTACTGACTCCGGAGACTGAATACATTGCAGATAGAGGTGTCCTACAAAGTACTGACTCCGGGGCTGAATACATTGCAGATAGAGGTGTCCTACAAAGTACTGACTCCAGGGGCTGAATACATTGCAGATAGAGGTGTCCTACAAAGTACTGACTCCGGGGCTGAATACATTGCAGATAGAGGTGTCCTACAAAGTACTGACTCCGAGGCTGAATACATTGCAGATAGAGGTGTCCTACAAAGTACTGACTCCAGGCTGAATACATTGCAGATAGAGGTGTCCTACAAAGTACTGATTCAGGCGCTGAATACATAGCAGATAGAGGTGTCCTACAAAGTACTGACTCTGGGGCTGAATACATTGCAGATAGAGGTGTCCTACAAAGTACTGACTCTGGGCTGAATACATTGCAGATAGAGGTGTCCTACAAAGTACTGACGCAGGGGCTGAATACATTGCAGATAGAGGTGTCCTACAAAGTATTGACCCCGGGGCTTAATACATTGTTGATAGAGGTGTCCTACAAAGTACTGACTCAGGAGCTGAATACATATGCACATCACACTTTTCAATTCCACTTTTTTAATTTGCAAAAATTTGGAAAAGCGCGTATCATTCTCTCTACACTTGACAAAAACTTTGTGTTGCTCTATCACATAAAATATCAATAAATGAAGTTTAAGTTTGTGGCTGTAATGTTTAAAATAAGGAACAGTTCAAGGTGGAGAAAGACTTTTGCAACCCACTGTAAGGGCTTGTCCCCACTGCACGGGTTTTCCGCCTGAAAAACATTGACCACTGTGGTCTCCACTAGTAACAGTGACCCCTCCTCTGTGGTCCCCACTAGTAACAGTGACTCCACCAATACTGACCCCTGTGTTACCCCACTAGTAACAGTGACCTCCTCCAATACTGACCCCTGTGGTCCCCACTAGTAACAGTGACCCCTCCAGTACTGACCCCTGTGGTACCCCACTAGTAACAGTAACATCTCCAGTACTGACTCCTGTTGTACCCCACTAGTAATAGTGACTCCTCTAGTACTGACCCCTGGGGTCTCCACAAGTAACTGTGATACCTCCAGTACTGACCCTTGTTGTACCCCACTAGTAACAGTGACCTCTCCAACACTGACTTCTGTGGTACCTCACTAGCAACTGTGATCCATCCAGTACTGACCACTGTTGTCTCCACTAGTAACAGTGACCCCTCCAATATTGACCTCTTTGGTACCCCATTAGTAACTGTGACTCCTCCATTACTGACCTCTGTGGTCCCCCACTTGTAACAGTGACTCTTCCAGTACTGACCTCTGTTTTCCCCAATAGTAACAGTGACTCCTCCATTACTGACCTCTGTGGTCCCCCACTAGTAACAGTGACTCCTCCAATACTGACCTCTGTGGTCCCCACTAGTAACAGTGACCCCTCCAGTATTGACCCCTGTGGTACCCCACTAGTAACCGTTACCCCTACAGTACTGACCCCTGTGGTACCCCACTAGTAACTGTTACCCCCTACAGTATTGACCCCTGTGGTACCCCACTAGTAACTGTGACCCCTCCAGTACTGACCCCTGTGGTCCCCACTAGTAACTGTGACCCCTCCAGTACTGACCCCTGTGGTCCCCACTAGTAACTGTGACCCCTCCAGTACTGACCCCTGTGGTACCCCACTAGTAACTGTGACCCCTCCAATACTGACCTCTGTGGTCCCCACTAGTAACTGTGACCACTCCAGTATCGACCCATGTGGTCCCCACTAGTAACTGTGACCCCTCCAGTACTGACCCCTGTGTTACCCCACTAGTAACTGTGACCCCTTTAATACTGACCCGTGTGGTCCCCACTAGTACCTGTGACCCCTCCAGTACTGACCCCTGTGGTCCCCACTAGTAACTGTGACCACTCCAGTATCGACCCCTGTGTTACCCCACTAGTAACTGTGACCCCTTTAATACTGACCCCTGTGGACCCCACTAGTAACAGGAATCCAGTCTGAGTACGTACCATTAATCACCACCCTTTGTTTTCTATACCAAGAAAATATAATCCAATGGTCAGCTCACCCATTCCACTTCATCTATATGCGAAACATCACTGCTGGATGTGGTGCTCGGAAGAATCAGAAAGCTCCAACTGATTAGCGAGCCGCATAGCAACACTGAGAAACCGGCATCCACCCACGACAGTCCAGGGCAAAAGAGAATGATAAAAAATACTCCATTTATTCATGGAACAAGTGTGCACTCCAAGAGCACAAGGCATCGCCGCACTGACGCGTTTCGGTATAGACGCTTATTCGTAGCCCTGGATTATCGTGCATGGATGCCGGTTTCTGGATGATTGCACCTTTGTTTTCTATCACGGAGTCAGTTACTTACCCACTTGCAAACATTTCCCCCCAAGTTCAATCATTCTGAGTTGTCTATTACCCTGCGTGAAGCTGTGAATCCAGCGCTGTATTACGACACAGTCTGATGCAGACCTCCCGGAGATGCTGGAGGTGATCAATAGGCTTCACAGAAGTGTGAGAGGAGCAGTGGGCGGGGCTGAAGAAGTGCATTGTGGAAGGTGTAGTTTTAGCGAGGCAGGAAGTGTGTGAGAGGAGGAGTGGGCAGAGATGGAGCAGTGCATTGTGGGAGTTGTAGTTGTTGCTCCCCAGCAGCAGTGCATTTCCTGTATAGGAAGCAGTGCATTGTGGGAGTTGTAGTTGTTGCTCCCCAGCAGCAGTGTATTTTCTATATAAGGAATAGCCTGCGCTGGAGGAGCTGCAGAGCACAGGGAGGTGGCGCATTATCCAAGGTTATAGGTGTGCTCTATTGATAACCCTGGGGTGCCTGGCTCTGTTGTGGTGCACAGTTGGTGCACATACTGTGCATACATGGTGTGTCTAGTATGCGAGATATAGTGGGTATACATGGTTTGTATGGTGCACATGTTATATGGGATAGACTGTGCATACATGGTGCGTGTATTAAATGGGATAGACTGTGCATACGCAGTGCGTGTATTGTATGGGATAGACTGCATATGTGGTGCGTGTATTGTATGGGATAGACTGTGCATACGCAGTGCGTGTATTATATGGGATAGACTGCATATGTGGTGCGTGTATTGTATGGGATAGACTGTGCATACGCAGTGCGTGTATTATATGGGATAGACTGCATATGTGGTGCATGTGTAATACGGGATATACTATGTGTATTATATGGGATATACTGTGGTTACACGGTGCGTGTACTGTACAGGATATACTGTGTATACGTGGTGCGTGTATTATACGGAATATATTGTGCATACATGGTGTGTGTATTATACGGGATATACTGTGAATACAAGGTGTGTGTATTATATGGGATATACTGTGTATACATGGTGTGTGTATTATACGAGACATACTGTGCATACATGGTGTGTGTATTATATGGGATATACTGTGTATACATGGTGCGTGTATTATACGAGACATACTGTGCATACATGGTGTGTGTATTATACGGGATATACTGTGTATACATGGTGTGTGTATTATATGTGATATACTGTGTATACGTGGTGCGTGTATTATACGGGATATACTGTGTATACGTGGTGCGTGTATTATACGGGATATACGGTGTATACTTGGTGTGTGTATTATACGGGATATACGGTGTATACATGGTGTGTGTATTATACGGGATATACTGTGTATACATGGTGTGTGTATTATATGGGATATACTGTGTATACGTGGTGCGTGTATTATACGGGATATACTGTGCATACGTGGTGCGTGTATTATACAGGATATACTGTGTATACATGGTGCGTGTATTATACGGGACATACTGTGTATACATGGTGCGTGCATTATACGGGATATACTGTGCATACGTGGTGCGTGTATTATACAGGATATACTGTGTATACATGGTGTGTGTATTATACGGGATATACTGTGTATACTTGGTTCGTGTATTATACGGAATATATTGTGTATACAGGGTGCGTGTATTACATGGGACATACGGTGTATACATGGTGCGTGCATTATACGGGATATATTGGGTATACGTGGTGCGTGTATTACATGGGACATACTGTGTATACATGGTGTGTGTATTATACGGGATATACTGTGTATACATGGTACGTGTATTATACGGAATATATTGGGTATACGTGGTGCGTGTATTACATGGGACATACGGTGTATACATGGTGTGTGTATTATACGGGATATACTGTGTATACGTGGTGCGTGTATTATACGGGATATACTGTGTATACGTGGTGTGTGTATTATACGGGATATACTGTGTATACATGGTACGTGTATTATACGGGATATACTGTGTATACGTGGTGCGTGTTTTATACGGGATATACTGTGCATACGTGGTGCGTGTATTATATGGGATATACTGTGTATACATGGTGTGTGTATTATATGAGATATACGGTGTATACATGGTGCGTGTATTATACGGGATATACGGTGTATACGTGGTGCGTGTATTATATGGGATATACTGTGTATACATGGTACGTGTATTATACGGAATATATTGGGTATACGTGGTGCGTGTATTACATGGGACATACGGTGTATACATGGTGTGTGTATTATACGGGATATACTGTGTATACATGGTGCGTGTATTATACGGGATATACTGTGTATACATGGTGCGTGTATTATACGGGACATACTGTGTATACATGGTGTGTGTATTATACGGGATATATTGGGTATACATGGTGCGTGTATTATACGGGATATACTGTGTATACATGGTGCGTGTATTATACGGGATATACTGTGTATACATGGTGCGTGTGTTATACGGGATATACTGTGTATACATGGTGTGTGTATTATATGAGATATACTGTGTATACATGGTGTGTGTATTATACGGGATATATTGGGTATACGTGGTGTGTGTATTATATGAGATATACGGTGTATACATGGTGTGTGTATTATACGGGATATATTGGGTAAACGTGGTGTGTGTATTATGAGATATACGGTGTATACATGGTGCGTGTATTATATGGGATATACTGTGTATACATGGTGCGTGTATTATATGAGATATACGGTGTATACATGGTGCGTGTATTATACGGGATATACTGTGTATACATGGTGCGTGTATTATATGAGATATACGGTGTATACATGGTGTGTGTATTATACGGGATATACTGTGTATACATGGTGCGTGTATTATATGAGATATACGGTGTATACATGGTGCGTGTATTATATGAGATATACGGTGTATACATGGTGCGTGTAGTATATGAGATATACGGTGTATACATGGTGCGTGTGTTATACGGGATATACTGTGTATACATGGTGCGTGTATTATACGGGATATACTGTGTATACGGGTGGTATAATGGTTGTGCGTGTTGTATAATCGGATATACGGTGTATACATGGTGCGTGTATTATACGGGATATACTGTGTATACATGGTGTGTGTATTATACGGGATATATTGGGTATACATGGTGCGTGTATTATACGGGATATACGGTGTATACATGGTGCGTGTATTATACGGGATATACTGTGTATACATGGTGCGTGTATTATATGAGATATACGGTGTATACATGGTGTGTGTATTAGATGAGATATACGGTGTATACAGTGTGCGTGTGTATTATATGGGATATACTGTGGCTACAAGGTGCGTTTACTGTACAGGATAGACTGCATACGCGTGTTATACGGGATATAGTGGGTATACATAGGGCATGTACTATATGGTATTAGGTGTGTGTACATAATCCATGTTCTATGTGGTATATATTATATATGCACAGCATTTATACATAGTACTAGATGGTATATAGACTATATACATACTGCATGTATTATACGCTACACAGCGAGTGTACATACAGAACCGGCAGAAGAAATCTTTACACTTAAAGGGGATTTATCGCTTCCTTACTTCATCTATTTATGAAACATGGCTGGACCATTGTAAACTTGGCACTTCTCACCGTATGTTTCACCCATACACCCTAATAGATTGTAAGCTCTTGCGAGCAGGGCCCTCACACCTTGCGTCTCATCTGTAAGTACTTTTAATGTGTAATGACTGTATGTTTACCCTTGAAGTTGTAAAGTGCTGCGGAATATGTTGGCGCTATAGAAATAAAGATTATTATTATTATTAATATCTCATTTCCTGCAACCCAGGGGCGTTTCTTCCCCTCCCATCTGGGTGTTTCTTTTCTGCAGGGGGATGACATCATCCCCCCCTCCCTTCACTGTCTGTGCTCATTCATGAGTCTAGTGTTTGTTTAACATCAGAGGGAGGTGCCAGCACAGCCTGGCTCTTCCACCTCCCTTGCATGTGTTCATAGCAATCCCCCTCACTGTGTCTGTGCTCTCACTAGGCATTCTTATCTACATTACAGCCCTACCCCCCTGTCTGCATACCAGAGCACTGTCTCTGTATTGTCCCTAGGCAGACTTGCAGACATCTTATACTATGGTGAGTTTTCTTCCTGTAGTCAACCCCTTCCCTATCCTCATTCCACTCACAAAGGCTGTAACATGTCACTGTCTCTCCTCTCATTAGTAGTACATAGCAGCTTCTTTTATCATACTATTTATGTGCAGCGCTGCTATGTCTTCTTACAATGTGTTTGCCAGTCCTCCTCCCTATCCCCCACCACATTGGAGCTTTATTACTAAATAGTAAACGACATTCACCTCATAAATACCCCTTCCACCCATATTTCTTGTGCTTTTTTTCTCCTACAAACATTGATTTCATCTTGCAGTGACATGCCATCAATGTCTGTAGGACCCTCAGGGACCCTCAACCATCTCCTATAGCTGTGGTCCCCACCCGCCAGTCCACAGTCCTCGGCAAGAAATGATGCCGACCACCCATAGATTGTTTCACTCCTGCTATTTTGAATTTGCTTTGAACGGCCGTTTTCATACTTCCATGCAGAATTATTAGCTGCACACAGACAGTGCAGCTGCTTCGCTAAGAAGAAAGCGTATCCGTTTCAGTACGTCCCCTCCTTTCCTAAAAGTTGTAGATACGGCGCTCACGGCCTACATATAATAAATGGAGGATATATATGTCAACCAATGACTACAGAGGACCTATTTACAATGACTACATTGGGCCTATATATATATATATATATATATACACTCACCGGCCACGTTATTAGGTACACCTGTCCAACTGCTCGTTAACACTTAATTTCTAATCAGCCAATCACATGGCGGCAACTCAGTGCATTTAGGCATGTAGACATGGTCAAGACAATCTCCTGCAGTTCAAACCGAGCATCAGTATGGGAAGAAAGTGATGTGAGTGCCTTTGAACGTGGCATGGTTGTTGGTGCCAGAAGGCTGGTCTGAGTATTTCAGAAACTGCTGATCTCCTGGGATTTTCACGCACAACCATCTCTAGGTTTACAGAGAAATGGTCCGAAAAAGAAAAAACATCCAGTGAGCGGCAGTCCTGTGGGCGGAAATGCCTTGTTGATGCCAGAGGTCAAAGGAGAATGGGCAGACTGGTTCGAGCTGATAGAAAGGCAACAGTGACTCAAATAGCCACCCGTTACAACCAAGGTAGGCAGAAGAGCATCTCTGAACGCACAGTAACGGCCAACTTTGAGGCAGATGGGCTACAGCAGCCGAAGACCACACTGGGTGCCACTCCTTTCAGCAAGAACAGAAACTGAGGCTCCAATTTGCCCAAGCTCATCGAAATTGGACAGTAGAAGATTGGCAAAACGTTGCCTGGTCTGATGAGTCTCGATTTCTGCTGCGACATTCGGATGGTAAGGTCAGAATTTGGCGTCAACAACATGAAAAGCATGGATCCATCCTGCCTTGTATCAACGGTTCAGGCTGGTGGTGGTGGTGTCATGGTGTGGGGAATATTTTCTTGGCGCTCTTTGGGCCCCTTGGTACCAATTGAGCATCGTTGCAAACGCCACAGCCTACCTGAGTATTGTTGCTAGACCATGTCCATCCCTTTATGACCACAATGTACCCAACATCTGATGGCTACTTTCAGCAGGATAATGCGCCCATGTCATAAAGCTGGAATCATCTCAGACTGGTTTCTTTGAACATGACAATGATTTCACTGTACTCAAATGGCCTCCACAGTCACCAGATCTCAATCCAATAGAGCATCTTTGGGATGTGGTGGAACGGAGATTCGCATCATGGATGTGCAGCCGACAAATCTGCGGCAACTGTGTGATGCCATCATGTCAATATGGACCAAAATCTCTGAGGAATGCTTCCAGCACCTTGTTGAATCTATGCCACGAAGAATTGAGGCAGTTCTGAAGGCAAAAGGGGGTCCAACCCGTTACTAGCATGGTGTACCTAATAAAGTGCCGGTGAGTGTATATATATATATATATATATAATATATATATATATATATATATATATATATAATATATATATATATATATATAAAATTCTTTATAAATTTTGTAAATTATAGCTGGTGGATTTAGATGTATAAAGGCAGCTATATATCGCACAAGGTCTGCTATATGTCCAAAATAATTTTTTTTTTATAACAAATTTCGCCTCTATCCACCACCGCTTTCATGCTTGTAGATTCTTCGTCCTCTTCACGGCAAAAGTGGCAACAGCATCAGGCCATACAGTCATATAAATATATTTTTTATTTAAAAGTACAAACATAAAAACCTATATATTCACATATTAAAACACCTTATTTCTAAATTAATAATAACCCATAGATAGATATGATCTATATAGTTATATATCACATAGATAGATGGATATGAGATAGATATATATGAGATAGATAGATAGATGGTTAGATAGATATGAGATGGTCGGATAGATATGAGAAGGTTGGATAGATAGATATGAGAAGGTCGGATAGATAGATAGATAGATATGGCATAGATAGATATGAGATAAAAGTGGAGATAGATATGAGATAAATAGATATGATCTAGATAGTTATATATTACAGAGATAGATATATATGAGATAAATAGATATGGGATATATAGATATGAGATAGATATGAGATAGATATGAGATAGATATGGGATAGATAGATAGATAGATATTGGATAGATAGATATGGGATAGATAGATAGATAGATAGATAGATAGATAGATAGATAGATAGATAGATATGAGAGATAGATATGAGATAAATAGATATGATCTAGATAGTTATATATTACAGAGATAGATATATATGAGATAAATAGATATGGGATATATAGATATGAGATAGATATGAGATAGATATGAGATAGATATGGGATAGATATGGGATAGATGGTTAGATAGATAGATATGGGATAGATAGATAGATAGATAGATATGAGAGATAGATATGAGATAAATAGATATGATCTAGATAGTTATATATTACATAGATAGATGGATATGAGATAGATAGATATGGGATAGATAGATGTGGGATAGATAGATAGATAGATAGATAGATATGAGATAAATAGATATGATCTAGATAGTTATATATTACATAGATAGATATATATGAGATAGATAGATATGGGATAGATAGATAGATGGATGGATAGATAGATAGATATGAGATAGATAGATAGATAGATAGATAGATATGAGAGATGGATAGATAGATATGAGATAAATAGATATGATCTAGATAATTATATATTACATAGATGGATATGAGATAGATATATATGAGATAGATATGGGATATATAGATATGAGAGATAGATAGATATGAGATAAAAGTGGAGCTAGATAGATAGATAAAGAGAATATAGCTAAATTGATATCTGATGAAAGTTAATATAGACAGACAGATAGATACATAGGAGATAGATAGATAGATAGATATCACATAGATAGATATGAGATCCTTAGATAATAGATATGAGATGCATAAAGAGATAGATCGACAGACAGATATGAGATAGATAGATAGATAGATAGATAGATAGATAGATAGGAGATAGATAGATAGATAGATATGAGACATATGGATAGATATGAGAAGGATAGACAAGATATGAGATAGATTTGAGATAAAAAAGATAGATAGCGCTAGAGACAGCTCGAGATACTGTAGATAGTAATATAAAATACATGTTTGTGTAGATCTACTTACATGATTGAGAGAAAGGGAGCAGCGTTTCCGAATACGTAGTAAGGTGGCTAAAATATGTAGGTTTTATTTTAGTTGTGTTCCATATTTTTTCGTTCATTTTTCTTCACACCATTAGGGCTTGTTCACATGGTGTTTTGCATCCCTGTGAACCTACGCTTTTTAGATCCGCCTCAGGGGCCGACAGAACGTGCCCAGAGACGGATCTAACAACTAGAATTGAGTCTGTTATGGTTGTCCCTCCGTCAGGGCTGTCTGTTAGGGATGTACGTCAAAGCCGTCCTTCCGTTAGGGCTGTCCTTCGGGGCCGTTATGGCCCAACCCGACGGACGGACAGCCGTGACAGACGGACGGCTTTGACGGACGGCCCTAACAGACAGCCCTGACGGAGGAACAACCCTAACAGAAGGATGGCCCTGACGGACGGACAGTCCTAAAGGTCGGACGGCCCTGACGGACGGAAGGCAAAGATGCCCTCCCTCAGGCCCCTCCTTCGGGGGCTGTCAGGGTGGGGTCTAAGGACAGAGGGACGGACTGCCCTCAAGTACATTAGCGGAAGTCCCTTTTTCCCCTTCGTCCAAGGTCCGTCACCATTTCAAGCGTTCTGACGTCATGGCCGTCCATCCGTCAGCGCTGTCCGTGCCGTCCGTCAGGGCTGTTTGTCCAGCAGGGCCTGAAGGACGGACCCGTCCTGAGACTCCGAGAGACGGCCGTGATGGACGGACCCGACAAGGAAGGGGTGAAAGGACACCCTGACAAACGGACACCCTAACGGACGGGCCCCGTGGAGACAGCCTAATGGTCGGGCGGGCCTGACGGAGGGACACCTGAACTCAAGGCAGACAGACCGTTGAAAAAAGGGGCGAGGGTCTGACGCCAGTAAAAAGGGCAGATACCCCCGCATTCCCCCCCCATCCATCCCCCCCCCCTTCCCGCCCTTCACATCCCACCCTTCACATCCCACCCTTCACATCCCAGCCCTTACATCCCAGCCTCTCCCCTTCACATCCCCCCCCCTTCCATCCCACCAACCCTTCCACCCCGCCCATTTCACATCCCCCCCCTTCCCAAAACCCCGCCCCC